>OV050032.1:23357980-23516350 GCA_920105625.2 Clusia tigrina
CTGCCAAGTCACTATCAAATAAAAGTTTTTTACATCATGGTGGACACTGATGTGACAGCTATTTTATTATTATGATTTCTAAATTTTGTATGAATAAAAATGAGTAGATGCTGAGGTAATATCCGCTGTTCGTATTATTTCATAAGCTTTTGTTAAATTATCATTTACTTGAAATGTGAATCGTTCTTCTAAAGAATTATTTTCTCTTTCGAAAGTTCTTGCCATTGGTTAACAATAGTAGCATCACGTTTGCTCTTCTCAAATTACAATATTATAACTATACAATAAAGTACATTTAAGTGACCCCTTTTCATGTAAGCGCTTTTTGACAGCAAAAATATTTGTTTTGAGCATTACGTTAATTACGCTATAATTGTCAATTTCTTGGCATTCGTCCATTGAGGTTTCTAAATTTGACATTTATGGTGAAGGACGGCAGACAAGTCATCTTTGGTGTAAGGAAAATTTATTAGGTTTACACTATGATCACAACAAACAAGTATCATCTTATCTCCAAACGGCTTGAAAATTATGTATGTTATATCCAAGAATTGTAAAAATAATGGTTAATTTTGTTCCTGTGACGTCACTAAGAAAATCATTTGTGGATTTCTCAACACCTAACCCCGACCCCACACGCGCCTGCTCAAGTTCGAAAAACTCAATACCTTCAAAGATTTTCACCAATACTCTCACACATTTGCTACTGGCGGCGCTACTGGCAACGAAATTTCGGAGACAGTAAATATTTGACACATGCGGCCAGTAAATGTCAAATTCAAACTAAATAATTGTCTTTAATTTTCTTAATGGAAAAAAAATAGAAAAAAAATTTTATTTTAAGCCATTAATTTATGTCGTTCCAAAGAGCTACTTTGGAACATACGCATTCCTCCCTTATAACTATTTTTAGAAGCGTTTTTAGAAAGAAGAAACTAATAAACTAAAAGTAAATAATGTTTAAATAAAACTCCTATATAATTGCATATATACAGTCATAGACACACCAGCATAAAGCCCTGATATGAACCCCATTGAAAATGTATGGGCGCACCTTAAAAAACAGTTGCAAAACGGGTTCTAACTTATTAAAACGCTACTGTAGGGAGAAACTTTCCCTACGATGATATTTTATAAATGAACTTGTACTGGCACGTGTGGCCACCGTGGCCACTGGCAGCAAAATTTTGAAAATAATATGTATTCTCAACTGGCAGCCAGTTACTGGCACGTGTGGGTGCAGGGTAAGTGCGATACACTATCGAACATGCTTGACAGTTTTGCTCAAACAACGCTTGCTTGCGTGTGTGGTTAATAGACAACCACAAACATTTTTTGGTTGAGTGACAATCAGCGGCCATATTGTTTTTTGATTGCTAGTGTGTACTGAGAAGTGTCATTCCGTCGAAATATTTGCAAAGTGAAGATGTATGCGAACAACGATTTTCTAAAAGAATTCATATGTTGTTATGAGATGCAACGTTTCTCTGGAATATAACAAACCTAGAGCACATGAGGCGTGACAAAAACCAAAATCATATTAGGAATTATTAATAACATTAAAAAAAATTGTTTTTTCGAGGGGGTTAAAAAAATAAACTCAATTCGGTCATCCTAGAGAAGAAATTTAAATAATTATAATTTTCACTTCACATTCTAAAATAACTTTTGAAGTCCATGGGATGATTTCTTTTAAAATATTCACTTGTGGATATTCTTTTCTAATGTCAATCCATTGCTTTACCTATTTTCTCCTTTTTTTACGTTTATTCTTTTCTTCATCTACTGCGATAATTAATAATGCGCACACAATTTGCTTATTTTCCATGTTTTCTTGTCAAATTTCACAACTTGACTGACGGTTTGAACTTTCAACAGGACCGCTTCGAACTCTCATTTAAAACTGATGAATTTTTGACTGTCAAGCATGCTAAATAATGTGTACCGCACTTTAACAATTAGACCTGACTGAAAAATTAGCGGTATTAGTTCTCTGAATGAGCGCCCACATGTAATAATTAAAATTAAGTGCTATTTATATGCTTCTAAGTTAAAATGACTCGCTTATTAAATAAATACTTGACTTACATTCACCAACTAATTAAAATCTTCACAGATGCACAAACCTGATACAATCTATACTATTAGTAATATATGTATCATCGAACATGTTAACTAAAATTTGTAATTAGCTGACGTGTTTATGTTTTTTTTTTTAAGTTAAAACTGTGTGAATTGCATTTAAAATGTTTGTTCTTTAAAGAAATTGTTATTCATTGAATTATATCAAGGGCCATTAGATTCCTGACTAAGGAGGCGTAGTTGCACATATATACTTTTACTAGTGGTACAATAGCTTCAACTCGTAAACTATTAATATATATGATATATTTATTAAGTGCCAGAATCCCTGTGAATCGGTTCTACTCTTTGGACGATCAATTAAAGAAAACAATTTTCTTATTTTTAGACATTCGTGTAATTATATCATGTTTGCAGTTACTTTATGCCCCACTGCCTCTGTGCAGTAGAAAATTTCGCCGTTGATATTCTCTGTCGGCTACGGGTTTTTGCCATGTGCTTACCTTTTGTGTAGAGAGAAGGAACGAAATAAAAAACATAATCACATCGTGATCGTAGTTTCCAGAAAAATGACCCGCAGAAAGGCTGTTAAAAAGAAGCTGGAAATAGTCTTTGATCCACAGAAAAGAAAGTAGGAAAGGAGGAATTTTGCATAATTTTGAACACTTGCCATTAATCATATTTGCATTTCAGAGATTTTCTTACGGGCTTCCGTAAACGTAAGAATGAGCGCAGAAAGCGAGCTAAAGAGGAACTCAAAAAGAGTCTTAAAGATGAGCGTATTAAGATACGGCAGGAAGTTGAAGATGGCTTCAAGCATATGAAGAAGACATTTCAACCTCTGCAAGAACTGACGGAAAAGGACAAAGCAAATGAGGATGAGTACGAGGACGATGACGTTAAAGTGAAAATTGTAGAATTGTCGACAAATGAGTTGGCATTACAAAATAATCTGCTGGGTGATAACAGGGCAGCTGAACCGGAAGATAACGCTGAAGAAGAAAATGAGAGCACTGATATGGAGCAGGACACAAATTGCATTCCTGGCATGGATTTCGAAGTGAAAAGTAGAAAGCGAAAATGCAATTCTGAAGGCTCATCGGACGAGGCGGCCTCAAATAAACACGGTCGAATTCAAGAAGACCCCACAGAATTAAAGAGCAAAAAAGAGCTGGATCGTTTAAAGAAAACCAAAACACTTAAAAAGATGAAAAAGAGCAAAGCATTTAAAATGAAAGAGCGTTTCGATAAAAAAGCAAATCAAAAGAAATCGAAACGTGACAAGAACAACACGCTTAAAAGTTTGCCAAAGAACCAGCGGAAGAAAAAGAAATTAGAAACAAATCGCTACTATAAAGGACGCATGGTTAACAAGAAACAGATGCGTAAAAAGCAAAACGCTTGAAATAGATTACAAATAGTTTTAAACTTTTTTGTATGAATATAGAATAATTGTGTAGTATTAATATTTGCATATTAAGTCACTATTAAAAGTCACAGAAATGAATTGCCTTGATCGAGTGCATTTTAGACTATTGTGTACCTTTATAAATTGCTCAAATTTTCTTCTATTAAAATAGTGATGTAAACGCACGACTTTATTGATTGGGACGTTAAAGATCAGAAGCTTAAAGTTCTTTCCATACAATGCTCGAAAATGGAGCAAAGCATGCTAAGTGTATATTATCTCAAAGCGAATGTCAGTAAGCTATTTAGCCCGAGTCTTTCATTTAATTTCTTGGATTATTTATGCAGATGATCGAGGGCGCTCAATTTAAAATGTAAATCGAGGCTGAAATGAAAATTTCTACATTTAGGCTAGAATTCATAATTTTTGCTTTATTTCAAAGAAAATGGCATTCTATACAGTAGTTGGACAATTTTTTGTGGTTGCTGCATTTTATTTCTTTTAAATACATTATAATTTACATTTGAAATTGATTACATCAGTTATTAATATAAATAGTCTCATATTTATATATATTTGTTTTTTCTTGGTTGTTTTTAGTTATCAAGTTAATTTTAAATATTTAACTAGTGTTTAATAGTATAAATTGTTGTGTCTTACAGTTCTACATTGTACCATGTCCACTGTATAACCAGTCAGGACCATCTATCTATCTACTGGTGACAAACAGATGCCATTACATATGCTGTGTAAATGTATACCGCCATAGTGCATCAGATTAATTAATTACAAACAAAACTAATTTTTAAAGACAATATTTTATCATCAGTGGATTTGAATTCTCTCCATTTCTTTCCTCGCGTTCTCTGTTATTTACACAAATTGTACAATTGCACTTGGCGCGATGTGGAACTGTCCGACACAATACATTTCTTTCTTCCTCTTAGTAATGTTAAATTATTTTAATAATTATAAATGTACATAATCGCATAATTTTTGAACATATATATATCTGCATAATAGAACGTTTCTATAGCAAATATAAAAACAAATTTAAACTTTGTTGGTTGTAGTTTTAAGGAGCTTTCTAAAATTTCCATTCTATGTTTTTCTTGTGTATTATGGTGGTGTTCTTATGGAGTTTAAATATATTCGTATATACAAACTTAAAAGCTAGTTTACTATATATATTTTATAATTATTTATATTATATTCAGTTTGATGTAGGAATTACACAATTCAATCAATAATTACATTTGAATATTTAATAAATTTTTCAATGTGTGTAAAGTCTGTTCGCTCAAGACTTTTGAAATTGCTTAATTTTTTCGATATATATTTTATGTATGTAAATGGTATTTCTTATTATTCTAATGTATTATTGTTTTGATTTTATTTGACTACTAAGTGAAAGGTTATTAATTGGTACAAACCTGCCTTCAGCAAATAAAAATAATGATAAAAAATTGAAACACAGCATTAAAAACGGATAATCAAATTAAATTATAAAATAAATACACACATGTATATTTTATATATATATAATATATATATATATATATATATATATATATATATATATATATATATATATATATATATGTGTATGAACACACACACACATCTAATCTATTGTTGTATAATAACAAATGTCCAAAATGTTGCAAATTTCAATCCAAATCTATTTCACACATTTGCCGGTCGCTAAATGAATACATCGACAAAAACAGGTGCAATAGTCCAGAAAGTACCAGGAGCGCCTTGAGGGTGTTAGGAGTCCCGCCTGTTAAACACGACACTGATATTACCGTGTTGGTATCCACGATGAAATCTAGGGTTGTTGCGTTGAAATTTGAAGCGGTTACGCTGGAATTGGTGGCGGAAGTGGCCGCCGTAGTAACGGTATGCGCCCTGCCTCCAACGACGTTGGTTCTCCTCCTCTTGAAATACATTGTAGCCAGAATTTCTATTGATGGTCGGCGTCTCCTTATACGTTTTGATTTTCTTCTGATGACCGCGGTCCATTTCGTTGTCCTCGGCATTTACCCACTCACGTTGACGCTGCTCATAAACTTCCTTGGCAATCTGCAAGTGAGGATATAAAAAGTTTTCGATTACTTAGGATTCGTTAAAGCCGGTCATCATAAAGCATGTGCTATATTTTGTAATGTAACATGAAATGATGAAGCTTATAAAGTATTTTATGTATACACCAGTATATATATATTATATATATATATATATATATATATATATATATATATATATATATATATATATATATATATATATATATATATATATATATATATATATATATATATATATATATATATATGTATATATAAAAAGCAAAACAAAAGTGAAATCAATCGAAAGTTGCTTCATGAGCACTATTTTATACAAAGTTCGAAGACCTCTTAAGCTTCATCCTCCACAGACAATACAAATATGACTCATTTACCTATTTATAGTATGAAATACGAGAGATATATAAGTTTATATATTAGACGCGAAGCTTTTGTAGGTTATTTGGACATTTGGATGAAGTTAATGAGGGTCTTGAGTCTTGAATATTTTTGATTTTGTTTATAGGGCTACTATGGAGTGTATAAATTGTATTTTAATAATCACAATATCATTGGGACCGCGCACGCTTGAATTTTTGTTATCTGGCGTCCAAAGAATCTTCAGAAAGGGCCAAATCACATTCAATATTTTCAATTTCACTTTCCTCTCGATTTTGTTCTTCGTTAATTGGTTCTACGTTGTGGACGTCATCTGTACAGTTTTCATCTACCAAACTAAAAGGCTAAAGGGAAACACAGGAGGATGTTGTCAATTGAATCAAGTCGCTTAAAATAGTAAACAAAATTATACGTTAAGACAAAATAAAAAAAACAAAAAAAAAAAAAACAAAAATCACATGCGAATATATATACGCAACTAAAACCTTCACCCAAAGACCTATTGTCGGAAAAAGGATGGAGGGAGGTAGTTAGGAAGGTGACATTTTTGTTATTACTACCAATATGAAAGTACTTATACATAAAATATAATAGCAACTACGATTGATTTTGCATTGCCAGTAGCAAGCAAGCAGACGGGTGGACGCATACTTTTGTAATACGTGTGAATCGGTATCTATCCATCCGTTCTACTTCTACCACCAATATAAACATTTTAGCCCAGCAAAGAACAATGATTCAAGCATATATTAATATGAGTGCATGCGTGCATCCAACGTCACACTTTGCGAATATGCATAGTGCTCTTTATTGGACTTGTGTTATGTATTCAATGATAAGACTCACCTCTTTCTCAATTGATGCATTTCCGCCGTCCCAATTTTGCACGACTGACCCATAACCCAGACTGGAATGCTTCAAATGCTCAGTGGAGCCGTTGCTAGCATTATTGGCATCACATTGGGAGGCGTCACCAACAGTAATGGGACTCCACTTCATTGGCCTCTCAGTGTTGCATTTAGGACGTTTGGCACTTAAATCGGCGGGTCCGTGTGCGTTTGAGGGTGTCGGTGATTTCACGGCAAATGGATTTTTAGGATTCTTGGTAGCTTTCAATGCAGCTTCATCGGAAGACAAAACAGCTGGACCATTAGCAACGCCTGGCTTTAGTGCAGTCACCTCCCAAAGACCAGTTTTTGACTCTATTACTTGTGATGTCAGACCTGATGACGGTGGCGTGGACTGAGAACGATTAAAAAGTGGCCGATCAACGTGGATGTTGAGTGCGTTACGCAAAGCACCGTTAACGTCAAGATCAGCAGTACTGCTTGAAGATGGTGTGATTGTAGATAATTGAAACGAACTATTCTCTTTGTTTATGGGCTTGAATGTTGTATTGACTAATTGATTGGATTTGAAGATTTCATCAATTATCTTTGCATGTGCTCCAGTTTTCTTAATTTTAGTTAAAAAGCTTGGTTTGAAACCATGATCCGCTTTGTCATGTATGGGTGAAGAACTGTTGCGCCTTTTTGCTGCGTGCTTTATAAACTCCACTCTGGGTGGAAATTTGTTGGGCTTGTTTTCGGTAGTGATTGGTTCATCATCTGATTCATCGTCGTAGGGAACCAAACTTTTAGGTGGTTGCTTTGATCCCGGCTTCGCAGGTGACTCAATTGATAATGATAATTTAGCAGAAGCTACCACTTTAGTTTGAAATGCAGGTGATGAAGCTTCGAATAAGCTAGGCATGCTTGGCAGTATTGAGTTGGAGCTATTGCAGTAGTCAGTTGGCACTTCATTCTGATCCAAGTGGTGGGTAGATGAGCTGACTTCGCTCTCGTATTCTGAGCGGTTGTTTTCATAGCCATTGGAAGTTGATCTAGTTTGATTGTCTCTTTGTGAGCTAACCATTGGACACCCTTGACCTGTGCCACTTCTATTTTTGTGAGTGCCATTTTGGAATTGCGCCTTAGTGTAATTTGTCGAGACACCAGCATCGGTGCTCGACGAACAAACGCTTGAATTAGTGAGGCCAATAATATTGTTTTTGATGGACACTAATAACTTGGCAGCCTCACTACCCAAAGGAGATTCATTTCGATTACTTCCATTGATAGGTTCATCAGTACCGTTTGTTGGCGATATTCTGTTAGCAATGCCAGCTGAAGCGTTATTTCTAATACTAGCTAATGATAGTTGTGATTCAATTGTATTTTTAGGACTAGCGCTGTGGCTGTTATTTCCATCATGTCCGTTAATGTCCTGTATGTAGTCGTTGGTTGTAGCGACACCGATTTCTGTATGCGACTGTGACCGTGGTGGTGTAGTGTCCAGTTCATAGAATATCATATAGGCGTTTGTATTGCATACGCTCTGGGCTGTAGCTGGGCGCACGTAGCTATCATCGAAGCTATAATAAACCCCAGATTCAGTCAATCCAATCGCAATGTAGTGCCCACAGTGTTGGGAACTGCCCAAATGAGTAATCATTGACACTAACTTGTAGACAAATGGTGGTTCTGGATTTTTGCGAGACGAATACTTTGATAGATTTAAGCGCTGTTTAATAGCAACTGGTTTAGTGATTTTGCCTCCAGACATGTTGAATCGTTTAAGTTGAATGCACAGAGCAATAGGAGCACGCTCTATGGAAAAATGCTTTGTAGCAGATACCTGCAGAAACGACAAAAAAGTATAGTAAATAGTTTTTATATATTAGCCACTCAGGGTCACATGTTGGCCATGTACACATATGAGTGACGTAAAGTATAATAGATAAGCTAGTTTGGCGCTACGGCCAATACAATCCTTTTTTATGAAATTTTGCTAGACATTTTACACAATTTCTAAGGGCAATGCAACAAAAAGCTATGCATATTATAGGAAAGGGCAAGAGAGAAAATTCTATACTTCCTCATATAAGTATAGAATACTGTTCTCAATATAATAAAACTAATTTAATATCCTTAATACATCATTTCCAAGATTTATATTTTGTAATAGAAAACATCTCAAAATGTTCATATAGACACAATCGGGGGAATTAAGTATATGCAAAGTAAACGGACTAGTAAAATCGATAAATGCAGGCCAGTTTTTGTTTTTAATGGAATAGGTATTATTTGGGTTATACACATGTTCAAAAACATTTATAAAATGATAAATAAAAAATTCTGACGATTGAACTCACCTTCTTCTTACACGATTCGCATTTGTAGCTGATGTCTTCTAGCCGTTCTTGTGAAAAATATCCGTCAAGAGCCTCCTCGAGAATGTCTACTTTGCGAATGTCCAATAGTAGATCCTGGAAATGCTGGAAACTGACTGAGACATGGCCACAATTAATGCATCGTACAGTCGACTTCAAATATCCACCGAAAATCTGATTTAATGGGGTGGTTTCCTTGCTGTATGGGTCTAGGTCACGGTAATTGCGGAATCTTGTTAAGTACGCCTTTTCCATAGCTTCAATTAGATAGCGCAAAAATTCATGAGCATCCTCTTGCCGGCCTGCTATAAAGTGTCTGCAAATTGATTTCAACTTTGAATTGATGTAATAGGGGCGAACGGCTGATGAATTGCTCTGACACGCATATAGCGTCTTAGCCATAGCACAGATAATACAACTAGAGTCAGTGTTATCGCAGTCGTACATGTGTTCGGTATCAGACAACAGCCAGTTAGCCAAGGAAGGCACGTGGAACAGTGCTTGTAGGGTTGCATTGAGGTAGCAGGTGTTACCGGTGTTCAACAACCCGACACCTATTTGCCAGTTGTGTGTGGGGTGCGTCCAACCGATGAGAACATTTTCACGCGGGAATAACACATGCCTGGGCCGTGGCATCTCACTGTCCTCGGATCCCACGGGGGCAGCATTGTGGGCAGCACTAACAGCAGTATTGTTGCTATTGCTGCTAGTGTTAGCGGCAGTGTTGTTGTTGGGAGGGTTGCCATTTCCATCTGCAGTTTCAAAAGGAACATTATCAAACTCCATTGTAGCAGTAATTAAGAATTTTATCAATTTATAGATCGGATTTAGTAGTAATTTAAATATTAGCCACAAGGCCAAGTAATCAAAATATTGCAATATGAAACGCATTACGATACATTCACACGCTGGCCACAGAGTGCCTTCTACAGCGTCTCACTACACCACTGTCTAATGCAAATGAAGCAATAAACAAATATTTTACAAATTTTATTTTCTTTCATTCGCGCGTCCAATACATTCGTTGAAAGCGAATGTGAATAAATTCGTTACCCGCACTCACGCTTCTTCAAAAAGAAATAATAGAAAATTAATCATTGAATGACGTTGCCAGAATTGATAATTTGATTTCACTGATATTCAGATATCTTAACTGTACATTTGTTTTTTAATTGGATATTGGTTTGTTAGCAAATTCTCTGCTTATACTTGCATACGAGGTTAAATTTTTATTCATGTTTCTCAAATGTTTTCAACTGGCCACACATATTTAATATTTTCGCAGCTAATACTTTTCTCTTACTAACTTTAATATACAGTCCAACAGTTGGCAATTCCAATACTGGAACAACACTATTATCGACTAATGGCCAAAACCCCCACAATATGTAATCATGTATGTGAGTTGCGACGGTATAACTGTATGCACAATTGCCCCTATTGTGAATATACACCTTGCACCAATAGCAAAAATTTTACAAACATTCTTGCCAACATAATGAAAATCTTTTCACACGCTCTCAACTATAATTTAAATTATTAGATTTCAATCAATATCACATGATTTATTAATCCACGTCCGATTTCGTATTACGGCCATTCGCATTTGTTTTATAAAAACTTTGCAAAATACAAATTTCACGACGTCTGCTCGCTCCTCTGATGTTCTGTCTCGTATTTCTCAATGTCTGGCTTTTCTCAGTTATCTTTCTTTGTCTTCTTTCATGCTCTTTCCTGCTCTGCTTTGCGAATGCAAGAAACAGCTGAGTAACAGAATTCGAATGTTGACTCGTCATGATAATTTAAAAATAAACAAAAAATTAAAACTGTTTATATTAATATAAAAATGCAGATGAATATTGGAAATAGGGTTACCTAGATTTCTTCAAATATGTGTGTACAAACATAACACAAAAGCAAAAACACACTATTTTCTTTCACGTTAAGGAAAGAACATTTACAAAAGTAGCTGCATATACGATAATTAGCTTATTCATATTGCCTCTATGTCTCATTGCAAAATAATATTACACGGTTATGAAAGGAAAAAACTTATATCAGGCGTCTGATAAATTGTAAATTAGTGTTGCCAACCGCTAACAATTATACTTGATCTTCTACAGAATTATGTTGCTGTTCAATATAGTTCAGACATTTAATACATTGAACAGTTTGTTATTTACATATATTTTTATTTATTATTTATAAATAATGTTAAATAAATAAACAAGGTGAAGCTATTCCGATGTTAAAATCTCTTGTTAAACTGGAGAATACACACAAACTACTTGGATGATGTTGTTAACACTAATTCCCGTTGCAATTTTAGCGCAACTTTTTTGCTATAGGTTTTGGGTAGTATTTACCACAGTTAGAAAGCTGGGAAATTTAAGCAGCTTGAAAACCCAGTATACGTTTACTCCGGTTGAAAATTAATACTTCGATCAGACCTGCTGTTAACGATTCTTGGCTGGTTATAGCCCGCTTCCTTATTTGTCTGTCTAGATGTTCCCAATTGGATTCAGGTCTGGCGATTCTCGAGGGTGGTCCAGCTGTTTTGGCGTTTTATAAAGCAGCCTTTCTTTGACGATCTTGGCTGTATTCTTTGGATCGTTGTCTTGCTGGAATATCCACCTCGATTCCAAGCATAAATTTTCAACGCTCGATGGCAAATTTACTCTGAGCATGTTCAAATATTAAATTTTGTTCATTTTTGACTCAATGAACACCAGGTTTCCTACTCCACTGGCCGCCATACACCCCCACACCATAACAGACCCACCGCCGTTTTTTACTATTGCCGCGATATTAGGTTTAGCGAATGCTTGGTTTGTCATTCAATAGATTTGAGTTGGTTTTTTTGGGCGAAATACTTTCAAACATACTTTCATAGCTAAAACCCACATTTTTCGAAAAAGAAAACTTCATTTTTTCATGCTTTTCAGCGAACTCCAATCGGCGCTTTTAATTTGTTTTTGATATCAACGGCTTCTTTCTAGGAACTATACCATCTAATCCATTATCATGTAAAGCACGGCGAAGGGTACTAGCACTTACACTTGCTCCCTTACTTCTGCTTACTTCTTCAGCAATTTTTATGGTACTTTCAGCAGGATTTTCTACACCCTTCTAACAATTTCCTTATTATCTGTCTCCTAAAGGTTCTTGGATCTGCCAGACCGCAGACGATCTTCCACTTTCTTTGTTTCAGTGAATTTCCTTGACATTTTTTCTATAGTATTTTGATTTCTACCAATGATTTCTCCGATTTCACTCAGTGGATTTGCCTTCTGTAGATAATTTTACGACATAATCAGTCAAGAATCCTTAAAAGCAGCTCTGATCGAAGTATGGCATCAAATTCCTCTGGAAGTGACAGCCAATTTAAAAAAATCAATGGCGAAGCGATTAAAAGTAGTTATTAAAGGCAAGGGCAAGCAAATCAAGTAATAATTTTAACTTACAATTAATTTCAGACTTAGAATTTTTTCATTTATTTGAAACTGTATATTTTTTTTGACGCGTGAATTTGTGGGTTTTTACCTTTTTTTTTTTATTGAATTTAAGTGTATTTATGTAAATATTTCTTATTTATATTAGTATTAAAAAATAAGCAATAAAGTAAGCTTTCCAAAAATAGAAATGCATTTCGAATATTTTCATTATAAACAAGGATATTATCTTTCAAAGTAGCCGATTGCATCTGTATACTTTATTTTGACGCTGACTGTAGGTATTTCGTGTATCCCTAATAATTAGATTTACATATTCATATATGTATAGTAAAATAAGTTTCGTCTGCAGTCATCCCTTAGCTTATTTATGTCAGCAATATTGAAATAGGAAAGTTTTTTTTTGGTTTTAATGGAGGCATCACAAACCCCCCCTGTCATAACCGAACCAACGTCATTTCGATTCAGGAGTTACAATTCTCGAGCCCCATTGAACATTTTCCAACTTTTGGAATTTCCTAAACTAATAAGCAGAAATCTAAGTTTGGCCCAGATATCGACCATAACGTAATAAACCAAGTTTAAGTGAAATTTATAATTTATTCACAATATAAATTGTTGTCTATATTTCCAGTCATACAATAACAGGCAGAGTTCAGTATAGTGCGTAAAATATATATTCCAGCTAAAATGTTATACGACAGCAATAATCTTGAGGCTAATTTGTAAAGCATTAGACACATAGTCTTCAATGAAAACTATAGCGATATGGGCGTGTGTACAGCAGCAGTCTAGTATAAAAAAGTGACCACCAACACAAACATTTAAAAGTGAAAATTTAAGGACACCGAAATTGCGATTTGAATTTGGCAGTACTATTTTTTGCTCAAAAAATAAGCCGGGCATTTTAGTGTTAACTTTCACTGTGAATGATGCGCGTTCTCTACTTGTTCATTGATTTTATTTTTGTAGCCTTGTTTGCTCTTATACATTTTTTTTTTTATTTTACTGCCTCTCTTTTCAATTGTGTTTCTGTTGTTTACTGAACTTGCGTACGCAACTTTGTGGTTCTGTTTTCATCCCTCATCTGCATCTACACTCGCTTGGTTTTTGCTGTTTTCGACGAGTGCGTATTTATTCATATATATTTTAGGTATACGAAGAGTAGTGCGACTACATATGACGACGGATGGATTTTTTTTTATAGCGGTGGTCATTAGCAAATTTTAAAATAAACACACATTGAGACTTCGAACCAGATAAGAATGTATAAATTCAAAAAATTCGCGAACAAGGTTGAACCAACAAGGGTACATTCAATGTAAGTCCTTTTTGTGTTAAAATTAACACTTGCCAGGATCTTGAGCTGGTAACATTCAATTTCATGGTAATTTATTTACACTACTGTGTAAAATGCACACATTCACCCACTCACACCTCAATATATATTTATATACACACATATATGAATGTCTGCATTTCTCAAAATGCGGCTATTATAACTATACTTACCGGCAGCGTTGTTCCTGATGTTACCACCATTTCTATTGCAGGTTGCGGGCGAAGCGCGACCGTGTTCTGTATTATTAGTACCAATGGTTGCGGCAGCTTGTTTTAGAACGATATATTTAGATTTCAGAGACTGTAGCACGGAGTGGCTGTAGTTGCTAACTTCTTCGTAATCGACTTTTGAGAGCAGAACACGCTTCGCCGACACAATTACCTTGTTTGAGAGGCAATCAAGTCCATCTGAATTGTTGGAAGCAGTCGCGGATTTCACATCGTCGGCAGAGCAGTTGACGCCAAGCGACTCACGCAGCGCCCCGTTAACGTTTGCCGAAGATTCACAAACGACGGAAACGGGCATGGAGGAAGATGAAGGCGTTTGTGGTGGAATTTTGATAGATTTCCTGGTACCAATGAGCGAACGAAGGCGAGCACCGGTTTTCCAGATAAGAATCTACCGGTTAAAGTTGTATAAAAAAGGGCGAGGGGTGTGGTTTTGTCTGGCTTCCGTAGCCGAGACGCTCCAAATTTGCGTTGATGCGCTGTTTTTCAGTTATTGTTGTTATGGCAGTTTCCTTTACTTTTGCATTCTCTTTGAACACTTCCTACTTATTTTCTTTGCTTTTGGTTTTTGTGACGTTTTTCAGATCACACGCGCCACTATCCGTTTAACACGTTTTTTGCTCTACAATTTTCTTTCTGTGAACTTATTTTGTAGTCAAAATGTTTTCTATGTGTTTATTGATATAGAGTTTAGACATTTTTCCTTTGCAGTTTTACGACACTTCTCATCACAAAAAAAATCGTTCCCGTAAATGCTTATATATTACCAAAAAAAAATATTTTTCAGTGCGTCAAAATCCTGCCCAAAAATTATTAAGAAATATAGCCAACAAAACTTTGTTCAACTCAACTAAACTGGCGACGTCGTCTGCTACTCATTCAACCAACCACATGTGTATTTCAGCCGCCTTTACTAACCATTTAGAGCGGGACACCCTTAAGTGGTATGAACATGTACATTGATTACTAAGGCAGAGTGAGTGGGTGAGATATAATGATGATAAGTGCCATAACCAACAAATATCTTCGATGTCGAAATTCAAATGCCGCTGCCGCTAATTTCGATATTGGAAACTATTGTGGGAAATTTCTTGAGAATTTCCCTTTTACAAATTTTTTATGTTGCCAACTTCATAAATCATAATTATTGAGAAGTGCCAATTCGACATGTTACAATCTTAAATGTCATTTTGAGTGCCATCCCTTTAATACTTGTATAATTAAAACATTAACAAATTTAATATTGTTATTATACCTCTTATATTAATTTTAATGAATTTTACACATTTAAGAATGTATTAAATGAAATATTACAGTTGTATGTGTAATTGCAATTTAGCGGGGAAATGCATCATAGCTGCGATTGAAAACTCGTTATACAGTTTGGTAAAAACACACTGACATTATCCGTGTGACAGATTTGTCAAACGATTTAAATGTCGAAACTGGTTAACTGTGAAAAAAACAAAATTAAAACATTTGTAAATTAAAATCAAGGTAGAATTTTAAGCAAGAGATAAATGTAAACATTTAATACTGGTACAAAATTTAGCTGTCATCGAATTTTTTCTAAATGGTAATTCACACTAGTTTTACGATTTTCGTACAATTTGTTCCAACTCTCTCAAGTCACATTTTCTCAAATCGAATGAACCGTTTAGCAAGCGATTCGAATAAGATAATATGTTAGTTTTTGAATACAAAAACAAAATGACCACTTAAATTTAGAATAAAACATGAAATAATATGGAAAAATTGTTAAATACTTAAGATTACATAATTATCATTGTTAATTGATTTGAAAGCAACAATTGTATGAATTCATAATATATTATGAATATTCAATTGCAAATATATCTATATCTTTTATAATTTTGAATACTTTTGTTTCGATTTTCTAATGTGTAAAATACAAATTTATATCCAGATATACAAATTCATAAGAATATAATTGAATGCAAACAATTCTAAATTATTGTGAATAACCATTTCGGAATATCATTTATGATGCCTGAATTTTGCGTTAAAAAAATTAAAGGTATCCTAAATTGAAATCGGTGATGAAATTTTGGTATATGGTAAGTGAGAAAAATGTTAAAAATATAATTTATGGAAAAAATTAGGATCGGTAAAAAATCCTAATTAGGCATCTCGAAATATCGCTCCATGAAAACTCGAAAAAAATTAATGATTAAATTATAATTTGAAATCACCATAAACATTTTGGTTTTATTTCGTATCGTTTCAATATAAAATATTGACCCAAAAAATACTCGTATAAGCACAAAATTCAATTAAAACCCCAGGCACTATTCATGATAGGACTAATTGAAAATTGTTTCTTTCTTGCCGTCTAAAGGGCGGTACACATTATCGAACATGCTTGTGAGTCAAAAATTCATCAGTTTTTAATGAGAGCCGAACTACCATTCATGTTCCAAGTTCAAACCGTGAAATTTGACAAGTAAACATGGAAAAAAAATTGTGCGTATTATTAATTATCGCATTAGCTGAAGAAAAGTATAAACAAAAAAAAAAAAGCAAATGGGATTGGGACAGTAAAAAAAAAATTCACATGTTAATATTTTAGAAGAAATTGGCCCATGGATTTCGAAAACTTTTTTAGAATGTCAAGTGAAAATTATAGTTATTTATTTTAATTCTCTTCTGTAGGAGGAATTAATGGTGTTTATTTTGTTTAACGTCCTTAAAAGAACAATTTTTTTTATATGTTTTCATAATTAATAATTCATCATAAGATTTTGTTTTTTTGTCACGCATCATGTACCTTAAGCGGCCCCGACACGATACTGCATGATGTACAGAATCGTAAAGATGTATTAGTGAAATAGCTATGTATGCGTCTCACATACAATGACTGGATTTTGCTTACTGCATGAATGATATGTTCAGTCAATAAATCATGTGTATTTGCGTGACTGAAGCTGCAATCATTCGAAGCAGAATTTCATAGCGTGCGGACGTCATGGCGGACACCAGAGAAAAATATTTCTCATCGAATTTATTGAATTTACCACTAAATTTTGATGAGTGAACTCATTCCTTTTTCGGTACCAATTTTGAAACCAAATTATTTTTTTCGTTGCTTTTGTTTTTCAAGAACCGCAACCGCAGACAAAATTAATTTAACCGCGTCTGACATTGTCGTCCGCACACCGAAAGAATAAACGAAAAATGAATGATTGAAGAGTATGCAGTAACGTGTCGGTGCAAAGATACTGCACACACATATGAGGTAAGCAATGCAGTATCGTGTTGGGGCCGTTTTAGGCTTGTTATGTCCCAGAGACAATATTGCATTTCATAACATCATATGAATTTTTTTAAAGAATCGTTATCCTCAAATATTGTGTTTGAATAACGCTTTTCAGTACACATTAGCAGTCAAAAGACAATATGGCCGCTGACTGTCACACACCACAAAATTTTTTGTGGTTGATTGTTGACTGACGAAAAAGAGCGGTCACACACGCAAGCAAGCGTAATTCGAGCAAAACAGTCAGGTAAGTTCGATAGTGTGTACCGCACTTAAGAGTGTGCAGGTGAACTTTTCAATAATGGTGAAGCGCCATCTGTTGATCAAATTTAAATTAAAAGCTCCAGATAAGCTTAGATAAAAGTACGATATCGTTTATATTAAAGCACATGCTTATTGGTTGGTTTATTTGATATGAAATATTGTGGGCTTCTACAATTATTGTATATGAATGTAAATTTCTTATTTCAAACAATACTAAGTAAATGCTATGAATATACTCTACATGCCAAGTGAAGGATTGTAGTCGAAATTTTGTACGCTGAAATCCCAGGCACTATTCATGATTCAACTTAGTTAATTTCGCGTTTGTGGATTATACCCTTTACTCTTAAAAAGGAAAATGAGTAAAGAAGTCTGGTCGGGTTAGACGACTTCGATATACCCTTTATCCTTACATGTGCGTGCGAGTTAAAAAATAGCGATGTACATTTTACTCAGCTATCATCATTAGGAGCAAGCTAGGGTAATTTTCGATGAGCTGAGGCGTGGCCTTTATCTGATCAACCCCATTGGCTTTATAATCTTCACATGTTGCTTCTCATACAATTTAGTCCACAAAAGGTCTAATAGATTTTCAGTTATGAACATAATCAAGCGTCAATTTTATTTATATAAAATTTGGTTCAAGAATTTGGCATCGGTCCACGTTTTAAACATGTACATATCAATAGAGGGGGTGGTTCTCTTTGTGTTTTTTATTATCAATTTGAATCTTCATATGGTGTTTCGTTGATGAAAGTTGCGTAGGGCCCCAGAAATAAAAATTGGTTAATTGTGGGCGTGGCAGAATCAGTCTGCCCATATTTTGGATGCACACGAGTACGGACCAAATGTAACCTGCTACCAATTTGTAATCATATATCGTCATTAGAAGCATATACAAGGTAATTGTTTTTAAGTGGGGTCCCAAATTTCATGATATGGGTGGGAGACGTGCCATTTATCTGATCGACCCCATTTTGTGTGAATAGGTTTGTAGCGTCGATATACGTATACGTATAAAATTCCTTCCACAAATTTTGTTTAGGTCGTAGGTTATAAAAATGCGTTATAAATAGTGGGTGTGGCTGGGAAAATAACCGGTCCTTTTTGTGTGGTGTTTGCCTCTAAGAATGATCAATAGCCGTATTAAAGATGACATGATGAGAAAGGTGAAAGAACGGTGGAGTACTGCCATATGTAAGATCGCAAAGCTTATGTGCAAACCGTACCGTACTCAGGCCAAATCGATACTGGCACTTCCGAGAAAGGATTGCAGAACGGTAGTAGGAACACTCACAGGTCACTGTCTAACGACGGTACACGCTAAAAGGATGGAACTCACAAACAACAATTAATGCCGGAAATGTGTGGAGAAAGGCACAAGACTAACTCTGGAGCAACTACTATGCCTATGCTCCGCAATATCTAAAACGCGCTTATCACATCTGGGAGCCCCCTGGTTTGAAGGAGTAGAAGAGGTGGCACAACTAGGGATAGTTTCTCTCTTAAGATTTGCTAAGAGCGTCTCCCTGTTCAATGATTCATACTATAGGTCTTAAAGGGATATCCATCTGGCACCGCAAGGGACCTTGCTGGTCTATGTGTGGCCTTCACGGCCGGCCAGTCTAACCTAACCTAACCTTTGTGTGGTGTTTAATTTTAGTACCCGCAACATTCCTGTGAATTTTTTTTTGATGAATCTATTATATGAACCCAGTAATGATTTTGGGTTAATTTTAGGCGTGGCGGTATTATTATGATCCCCATATTTTGCACGGACACTAATATGGACACTAGTATGGATCCAATAGCATCAATACGAGCATAGGTGGGCTAAATTTAATTTTTAATTCGACACAGACTTCGACTATCACTCGTTGTGATCACATCGTTTTTGTACGGTACTCACAGCAAAGAGTATTTACGTACGTTGTATATTGTCTTTGACCACAGTTCTTTACTCAAATAAAATACCGTTATTAGTTTCTCTTTAATTTACTCTTCTCTTCTTTCCGTATACCTTGAACAAAGAGTATATTCTCTTTGCCTTGAATATACATTTTCGGTCGCGCGTATACACTCAGCATAATCAGAATGCCCCCTGGGCACCCCCGCTTGGGGGACAACCGGTTCGCCGCGTTAGCAGACGGTCATACAGCTAAGAAAAAACGTTTGGCTTCGACACCACTACTTGACGACTTCCCAGAACTACCTGAATCGCGTTTAAACAACCATAAGTTTGTTCTTGTCGCCTCCACTATTGATAGAAAGCCACTAAAAAATGTCTCCTGTTCTGCTGTACACAAATCATTGAAATTAATCAGTAAAGAAATTTTAACTATCTCGGAACTTCGCGATGGTAATTTGGTTCTTTTAGTGAAAAGTGTAGAAGTTGCAAAGAAGTTTATTGCCGCTAAAGAACTCCATGGAATATATCCTATTAAACGCTTCTTTTACATATCGTTAAATAGCACTAACGGTACAGTGTACGCTCCATGTCGCAACCAAGTTGCAGAAGATGAAATAGTGAATGAACTTTCATCCCAAGGTGTAATATCGGTATACAAATTTAATAAACTAATTGACGGTAAGTCACATCCAAGTGGTGTAGTTTTGTTGACATTCGATCGCTACCATCTTCCAACAAAAATACATATATATTTATGGTACTCTGCGAGGGTTCGGGAATACATCCTCAATCCAATGCAATGCAAATCTTGCCAAATATTGGGACACACAGCTAAATTTTGCAGAAATGCACCTGCTTGCGTTAACTGTGATCTTCCCCCTCACAACAATACCGGCTGCTCTCGCACTCTCTGTGGAAACTGTCTTGAAAAACACCCGGCGTCATCAAAAGAATGCACTAAATTCCAGCAGCAAAAAGAAGTATTGAAAATCAAAATTAGAAAGAAGTGGAGTATGCGTGTAGCAAAACAGTTATACAAAACACAACACAACCCCGACCCCTCATCAAAGAAACACAAAAACCTAAAATCAACAATCAAAGCTACATAATGAAACAAAAACACAAACTAACGACGAAAACAAATTAACAGAACAAAATCAAATAAATCCTAACAACACGCCAGCCGCAAATAATTCCTCGCAAACTGTCCTTCCTATTAAAAACAGTGAAAAGACCATTGCAGCAATCATCGATAACTCTCAGAAAACTCTCTCTTCTTTGAAACCCACTTACACGCTGAATAATACACACTCTTCTCTTCCTTCTCACAACTCTCCTACCTACTCGAATATTTTCAATACAAAGCTTCCAAACATACAAGATAAAGACTCTGCAATATCTGACTAAATTATATCCTACTTTCATTATGACTATTAAAATATTGCAATGGAACATAAACGGTCTTATAAACAACTACGATGAACTCCATTTGATCATAAAAGACATTTCTCCTGATATCATTTTACTTCATGAAACGCACTTCCCTTACGGAAAAGATAATATAATCACCCCTAAACAATATATTGGCTATTTTCACAATCTTTCTACAAACCTCTCATCTAAACAAGGAATCGGGATTCTAATCAAGAAGCAAATTCCGTATAAATTACTTAATGTTCAATCTCCACGTGCATCGTTAGCATTAGAAGTCAAATACGGACTAACTTTCACAATAATAAATACCTATATCCCCCCTCAATAAAACTTTGTAGTTCAAGATTTAAAGTCTTTATTAGGCTATTCCTCATCAAAGTATATCTTATCCGGCGATTTCAACTTTTGGAGTCCTCTCTGGGGCTACTCTCAAGCCAATGACAGAGGCAAAATTAGAAGAAGGAATATTAACCCATTCGCCTATCTCCGACTGCAAATAAAATTGAGTCATACATTGCCATTACCGAACTAGAAACTGCGCTACAGTCAGCAAAAGGAAAAACTCCAGGTTTAGATCATATGTCCTACTCGATGTTAAATAATCTACCTGCCTTTGCCAAAAAAATATTACAAGTTTTATACAATAAAATTTTGGACCACGGCATCCTCCCACAAACTTGCCGCACAGCTGAAATAATACCGATACCTAAGCCTAACAAACCAATTTCTGTAACTAGTAGCTATCGCCCCATATCTCTTTTGCCTTGTATCGGGAAGGTCCTGAAAAAAATAATTGCTAAAAGATTATTATGGTATATAACAACCACCAACAATTTTATCAGCTCCAACCAAGTAGTTTTTAAAAAGAGGCAGGGCACAATTGATGCTCTCCTCCATCTCGAGCATCTCACGTCACTGCCCTTTCGAATAAAAGTCATGTGTCTATATTGGCTACTGACTTTGAAAGAGCATTCGATCGCATTGGTGTTCAAGTTGTTCTCCAACAGCTATCGACTTGGAAGGTTGGTTCAAAGATCTTTGCTTTTGTAAAGGCCTGCCTGCCCCATCGCAGGTTTCGGTGAGAGCTAACCAAAAATTTGCAAATACATACCAATGTTTAAATTTAAGAAAAAATATTAATGCCATGCTTAATATTGTTAAATTTGTGTCTTCTAATCATAGTCTCGTACATATTTGCACACTAATCAATGTCACAAGATCACTAATACTTTTCAAAATAAACTACGCTCTCCCAATTTTTGGATAGTACGTTCAAAGCAAATTAAAACAGCTATACCCACCCTATCACGCAGCTATTCGAAGAGCCATAAGAGCCGTCCTCACGTCGCCGACAAAAAATATCTTAGCCGATGCTGGTTTACCTTCTATTATGGAGCAAGTACGTGCATCAACTTTTCACCTTAAAATGCAATGCTCCTCAAAGACGTCCAGTGTGCCTTCAAACATAGCAAAAGGTATACTATAAAATTCGTAATCCACCGCTGTATTGAGGTAGCTAAATGTCTTACGCTTGATACAGTTGCTCAGCTAATCAATGCATCTCAAGGACTCATCATTTGCCCTAGATCTGATATCGTACTCTAAATATACCAGAAATCCAGAAACCTACCGACAACTTTTTGCAGAACATACAAGCAAATACACTAATAAGAACTGGACCCTTTTATTCGCAGTAGTATCCTCTACCAGAATAGTAATATCCACTGGCCTTATTCAACAACATTGTTCAATCTTCACAGCCGAAATTTTGGCAATAAAAATAGACATGGACTATGCTCGCTTGCACAAAGGCAGATTTCTCATATGCTCTGATAGCAAATCTTCCATAGAGGCGATTCGAAATATAAGCAATGAGGGCATCCTTGGGCATACGCTAATAAATTAAAAATCATGTGGGTACCCAGCCGTGTTGGGATCGATGGCAACGAATTCGCTGATTCAACCGCTGTCAGAGCATCCCCATTTGTACTTCCCTACACGAGAAAATACAGATATGCGTAAACTAATTGACAAATCCTTAAATTTCCAAAAAATGGAAGAGTGGAACAACTATACTCACAAAATCGTATATTACAGCAAATAAAAATTTTTGTTCGACTTCGGTTGGGACACGCCTCATTTTCACACTGCGTCGAGAACCAGCGCCAAATAGTCAATATTGCATCGGACACAGAGCTACAATAACTCATATACTGACGAATGCAGAGCTTTCAGAGCCATTAGAAGGGATGTATTTGGTACGGTAGTCCCTAGAAATCTTTGAAAAAATGTGACGCTAGATAGTATAAAATCAATAGAAACCTTTTTAAGTTGTAAAAATTTCAAAAATAAAATTTAAAATAATAATAGATCAAGATCGAGTCGAATGGCCTGGCAGCCAGTACTCATTAATTGTATTTATTGTAATAATTAATTTATTAGAATAAAGTGTCATAATAATAATAATAATTTTAGAGACGAAAGTTCCTTATATGGAAAGTGGGCGTGTCCTTTCTCTGATCAACCCCATCGGCTTTATAATGTTCACTTACTGCTTCTTATACAATTTAGTCCATAAATGTCTAATAGATCTTCACTTATGAATATTTATAAATAGTGGGGGTGGTAGTTAGTATATATCGCCCACATTTCACATGGTGTTTAAAAGGAGCCACAGCTACAATACCACACAGCACTGTTGCATCAATTAGACGAAGTTATATTCATTTTAAAAATGGTGATCAAAGTTGCATATGAGGGAGGTAGGCGTGGTTTTTGTCCAAATAGGCTCATATAGCAATCTGGTTCTGGTCTCTTTGTCCAAACTATATTTTTGCAATGTTTCATTAAGATAGCTCTACAAAAAAGAAAGTGATTCTGATCTGAGCTCTACAAAAAAGAAAGTGATTCTATCTGTATATATATGTCCATACTTGCCACGCCTCCTTCAGGTAGTTGAAAAACCGGTCATCCGAACTAACTTAGTATACCCTTTTTACCCTATTTTAAGGTAAAGGGTATAATAACAAAAAACTATATTCAAGGCTGCTTTAAGAACTACACTCGGTGCATTCCGAACGACCTCCATCAATAATTTGTCTTTTGAATCAAATGCACAACCCACCGAAGAAAAATTTAGCGAAGTCACGGCCAAAATCTCTAACATCCTGGTTAACTCTACAGACTCACCACTTAAAGAAATTGTTCAGAAAAGTAAAAAACAGCACAAAATATAAATCCGGCAATCCACAGAACAATACTTTCCTGTTCAAATCTAGATATACCCCACTTACCTGAAAAAGAAAACACGTCAAAATTCCCCACATGCTTCCTTGACTCTAACACAATAGTATTCAGTATTTGCAAATATAACAAAACACACACTCCTCCCACAGTATTCCATAAAGAATTCCTGAAATTAAAATTGAACTAAACAAACATTGCTTTATATACACCGATGGCTCCTAACTAAATAACATTATTACCTTTTCCATAATCACACAAAGCGAAACTCTAATGACTGCAATCCTGTTCCCAAATATTCAACAGTTTTTTCCTCCAAAATAATTGCAATATGCGAAGCTATGAACATTATAACCACAACGAAAGCTAAATTCTCCATCTGCTCCGACTCGCTTTCCTCTGTAATAGCCATATCCAACACTTCCAAGAACTCCTTCTCCCCTATAAAAATCCGGATCATGTTAATTACGCACCACCTAAAAATAATAAAAAATTGGCAATGAAACTGCAGATCATACTGCCAAAGCGGCCCCTTTGACTACAGTAGCCAATTACAACAAATCAGATATAAACAAATTCTTAAAGGACAGGTATTCTAACCAAAACTCGTATATACATATTTGAAAAATTGGTATCAAATGACCAAGAAATACAAAAAACTATAATTGATTACCTAAACATACCATCTACAACCAGACTAGAACAAACAAAAATGATCCGATTACGACTTGGTCACACGAATTTAATACACCGACACTACCTCAGCAAGACCAATCGGACATGCAACCTTTGCAAACTAAATGTCCCTACCACAGTACAACTACTACACATACTAATAGAGTGTGCTCATAAATAAATTCCGGCAAACTGTATTCCATAACCCACTCCCCACCCCACTGCAAGCAATTTAACCAAGCTAATAAAGTTCCTACACTGCAGTGTTTGGAAGGCAGAGGTCGCGGCTATAGACGCAGCACTCTCTTGGCTAAAGAAGAAGAAAATATCTGGACATGATATTTGCATTCAATGCGACAGCCAAGCAGCTTTGCGCTCCCTGTATTCGGCTATTATCACCTCAAAAGCCGTCAAGACCTGCCGCAAATCTTTAGACGAGATAGCTAAACAGGTCCGGCTGCACCTCTGCTGGGTTCCCGGCCACATGGATATTCCAGGGAACTGTAAAGCGGATGAACTTGCCCGTGAGGGCACTACCATACCGATTGAACCAGATAGGTCGAACTTCGGTGCTCCTATTGCCACATGTAAGCTCTTAGTAAATACACAGGCGCTGGTCTGAAGGTATAAGATACAAAATAGCTAGACAAACCTGGCCAGAGATAAATGTCAAGCTCTTAAAGAACCTAATGTCTTTAAATAGACGAAGTATAGGTTCCGTGATTAGTGTTCTAACGGGACACTGGACACTGGGTACTCACGGGTGTAGGCCGAGGATTGCCTCTAATGACTTCTGCAGGAGTTGCATGGACGATGAGGAGGACGAGTCCATTGTACACCTGTTTTGCACTTGTCCAGTGTTGTTCAGAAGGTGGCGCACTTTCCTAGGCGACTACTTTCTGGACTCTTTGGGAGATATCTCAAATAAAAAGATCAACTGCTTCATTAAAAGCTCCAAATGGCTGGACCTTTGGAAGGGTTGGGACCTGATGTCTAATGCGGTATCACAAGGGGTCAATGATGGCGGCTGTCTTCCCTTCCTACCTACTAAAGTTCCTTAAAATGTCCAGCATCTTTCATGGAATGCAATTCACACAGCCATTTGTCTAATAGCAGATGAAGCATACAAGTTATAAGCAAATAAATCCAAATGTAAATAGACGAAAGTTAATGATAAGTATTTATATTCACACAGTAGATTAAGCTGAAGGCCCTCGCAGCCATGGCGTGTAACTCTATTGGTTTATGGTATAAAAAAGGTTTAAATAGGTGCCTTTTGATGAGGGATGCTTAATTTTATTAAAGTACTTAACAATTGATTCAGATTTGTTTGTAACGTCTCACTTACGGCTGTGGTGAAACCTGAAATTATTGTGCAATTTTCTGTGAGCAGCTTTCACTTATATTACTGAGAACATAAACCCACTTTTAGGGTATTATATAGTCGCCGACGTTCTTTCAATTTTGTAGTAAGCACATCAGTGATGAAATTGTTTTATTCAAATTGTGCTAATGGGGCAGAAAATGTGTCGTTTGGATATAAATTAAGTAATATTCAAAATAATCATTCGGAGCAGAGCATTTTTTATTAGGATTACTTCTTTTTTTATAATTTTATATTTTATCATATTATTATTATATCTTGCAATATCTGAAACGGTTTGGGGAATTGATTACTGGCAACTAAGATGTTCGACTCGCAGAGAACAGGATTTAGAAAGAAGCATTTCGAGAGTATGTTCTGGGCAGAAATTTATCCCGCGGGTCCAGCACTGTGAGACTAGCATGCTTACCACTAGATCGAGAGGCCAGCTACAGTACTTTTTAGCTTTTTACTCCACAACGAAGTATTTCGAAATATAAAAATAAAAGGAAATTTGTTGGCCAAGTAGTTTTGCGACTTTGAAAGTAAAACAAAATGGGCATATTTGGGGAAAGAAAGTGCTCACGTCCATGAAGATAACGCAATTACAATGGGAAATTTGTTTGAATTATGTTACCAATTACTGCCCTACTCTCCAGATTTAGTCCCCATTTACATTATTGTTTCCAAACATGGAGAAATTGCATTCGCATCGAACGAAATTGACGGCTAATTGTTAGATTCCAACAATTCTCATATTTTGGAGGCCTTGAAAAGGTTGGAATGTCGTTGGACCAACTGTATCGAGTTCAAAGGAAACTATGTTGAAAAATAAATTAAAATTTCTCTTAAAAATGTTCGTGATTTGTAGCCTAATACGGGTACTTATCAATCACTTCCTCGTATGCCCGCTAAGATAGGCCGACCGTGAATGAGTTTTGGATCAACCGGAGCTAAACGGCCGTAGAGGTTTTGTGTTCATATAATAATGTAGTTGGAGGTAAGATCTTGGAAGGTTTTTTCTATCGCCTTACAGAGGGCCGAGAGCAGAGTCATGCTGCTCATCATGCAAGTATTTCATTTGTTGTAAGGATGAGACAAAAACAAGGATTGCCTTTTGCACACTTGCAAATGGTTACTTTTAGTGTCTATGAAAACAGGTCGGAAGTTTAAAAGGCTGTAATCGTTTCATCATATTTTGTGGGCCTATATAGTTTCGTCATTTAAGGCCAAGGAATGAAATGTGCATCTTGGTAGCTATACGATTACTTTAGATCTGAGCTAATTTGCACCAAAAATTGTAATTTTCTAATTGATATAAAGAGAGAATTGGCATAACGCCAAGATAAGAAAAATAATAGAAATAATAACTAAAAATAATCACTTTCGACTATGCCCACACAGTCCTCATCATGTGTCTTTTAAATGACTGATGGCGGAAACGATGCGTTTATTGCCAAAGCAAATATGCGACACTTTCAGGAGCATATCACGGCAAAGCGGCAATGAGTGGGTGAGTTGTGACTGGAGGCGGTTGTCGGACTGTAAATGATATGCCATTTAGTTGCTGGTCACGTGCGCGCAGCTCAAGTGTTAAGTATCCCTCGGATATATAGAAATTACGGGAGTAGTTATTATTACTGTTTGTCTAAGCAGCTTCAGGCATGTTTCGTAATTGTGCGGACTGCAGGAAGCGAGGATTTGTTTAAAACACACTTTTTTGTGCTGGTGAGATCTACTCATATTTGTTAGAAGAATACTCGGTACAAATTATTGTATCACCGGTGCTGCTTTTTATGTACAACGATACTCATACATACACACACCATGCACGCATGTCTATCCTAAAAAATACAAGCACATAACCACATCGCTCTATGTTTACCGGCAATTCGCGGGAGATAGAAGCGACAAGTGGCAAGAATTATTTCAAGGACAATGCATTTCATGCGTTTCCAGCAACAATAACACCATCAACAACAACAGAAAAAACCACAACCACAATAACAGCAGCAGAAATTCAAGTGCATACGCAGGCACGTGTACGTGATTGAGGGGCATGTACTCGCATTATGCGATGTTAGCGGCAATACAACAAAAGAAAACGGAAGCTAGTCACATAGGCAAATAGACAAACAGGCAAAATGGCTGCCATACTGTGCCAAGTGCGAACCCACCGCCACTGAATCGAACGAAATGAAAAGAAAAGCGCAGCACTTGCGTTATGTGTCATTTTTGCATACCCCACCACTCCCCCTCACTGCTGATAGATACTTCAGTATTTGTCCTTGGAGCTGCTGTTTGGTATGTAGTATTCGTTGCTTTTGTTTTTTCTGCTCTTCTTGTTGTCTTCTTGTTATTGCCGTTGTTATAATTGAGTACACACTTTGTGCGTACATTTCCGTTGGTTACATTTCACTGAGCAAGGAAGTCATGTGTCAACAATGCTAGTACGCTTGCGGTGCATTTAATGCGTGTGCGTCGGGGATGTCTTGATTGTGCGTGGGTACACCTATGTTTTCTTTCTGCAATATTAAATAATCAATATTTAAATGTTAGATATACAAGTCATGCCAGCAAATATAAGAGAATTTAACTGTACGAGTATTTACCGAAAAATTCAGACGAAATAGGTTTTCTACGTTTTCTGGACGCGGTATTTTGAGCTCTCTGGCACAACTATTCCTATAAAGACGTCGATATTTTGTAATAGTTTCAACACAGTTTTCAAGTGAATGCTAGAGAAGAGAGAAGTAGGTCCAGTAGGCTGGATAGTCTAGCGCCACAGTGGTTGAGCAATATGGTTCCCGATTTGTGCCGTTCCGTAGATATTAATATTTCCAACTCAATTTGCTTGCTTCTATTAAATCTGTCTTTCTCTATTTTTATATTTCTGCTGGCAGTCATATTGCAATATGATGTTATTATTCGTTTAGTCACTCGTTCGTTACCTTTAGTTTAGAATCGAGACTGAGAATATGTAATAGCTCAGTCTAATATAGCGGGCAATAACTTTATTATAAGTCCACTAAGATCTGTGAAGTGTTTTATAAATGGATTCGGTTCTTCGGTAAATCACATCTAGGAGCTGAGAAGTTCTAAGATCTGAAAAATTTTTATTTCTCGATGATATGTTAAAGATACCACCCACCACCACTGTCTCAATCCTATCTGCATGCATATTTAGGAAATTTGACCAGAACTAAAGCAACCAAAGGAGATTGGAGCCCTGAGTATTCGATTTAATGAACGATATATATAGTGGAGGTAATGCAATCACTGTGAACCGCGAAGCTTAACTTTGCGTCGAATATAATGCAACTTACATGCTTATATGACATTCCATGGTTGCCAATATGGTATTGCCTTAAAAAGTAGTTTAAATTTTCATGCAATAAATAAGTATAACTATTAATTGGACATTATGAATCAAAGAAAGGACGTCACTAATCAAAAATGTGTTAAGAAAACTATTTAACATTCAGGCAGATCATTAACGAATATAAAGAAAACGAGTATAGAAGTCTGAAGTCGGGTTAGACCGACTTCGAAATACCCTTTACCTTTTCTTGTGCATGCGAGTTCAACAATGAGGATGTTTTCTTCATAAATCAGGCTTTAGACGAAACCACTCAACTGTGCAACAAGTTCATAGAGTTGTGCACAAAATCATGGATGATATTGACAAAAAGAAGTACTGCGTGGCTGTATTCCTGGACATTGCGAAAGCGTTTGACAGAGTCTGGCACAAAGGACTTCTGAATAAACTAAATAATATTCTACCTTTAAACTATTATTGCTTGCTAAGCAGTTATATCACCAACATATACTTTTACATTAAATATGACGATGAATGCTTTGAGATCCTAACAATGACAGCGGGAGTGCCTCAAGGCAGTGTGCTGGGTCCACTTCTATACCTAATATACACTGCAGACATTCCAACCCCAAAGACACAAGGAACCATGATAGCAACATTCGCGGATGACACGGTCCTCTTAGCATCCAATCAAGACGAAAAAGCGGCGACAGACATACTTCATCGAATAATAAAAAATATAGTCTCGTGGTTCGAGAAATGGGGAATAGAAGTTAACAAAGAGAAAACTGTCCAAGTAATATATACGAATAGGAACTCTGCTAAACACCCACTCACAATAAAAGACGAAATTATAAAAATTTGCCCCAGCGCAAAATACCTTGGCATAGCAATCGACGCAAAACTTACATGGAGAAAACATATTGAAACGTGATAGCTCAGTGAAAAGGGATTGCATACTTTTAGGATCCCATCTGGAGAGTGAGTGCCCCCTGTGAGTCAAGATGCGAACTATTCGAATAAAAGCTTATTCAAGAACCATCTGTCGGTAATCTCAAAAAGAATATTCTCGACTTCTGTCGAAGTGGATAGAAACTTCTAGAAAATACGAGAATAGCGGGGAATTCTCTACTCCAACCATTCGAAAACTATAAAAGCGACAAGACTGTTCAAACTAAAAAGACATTCGAACAGAGATCGTGGCAGTGTGTACATAGAGCATTATAATCGAAGCAGCAGTATTTGTAATTGTGCAAAGTGATGAAATTCATTGTGAAATAAAGTACAAATTATAAAGAAGTAAACTTTAAGCCTAATATTAAATGTGTAAATAACAATAATTAAATAAAGCTAATTATTTTAATTTAACCAGCGATTGTTTGATTACTACACAATCCAGCGGTACGAGTCCGAGTACAGAGAGTTAGAGGAATTGTCAGGAGGGCAATTTTGTAACAGAGTAAATTGTCAAGAGGGCAATTTCGTAACAATATATTAAATAAACGAAATGAAATAAAAAGTAGATTCAAACAATTAAACTGGTTACTAGGACTTAGTTCAAAGTTATCACTGTATAATAAAAGAATGATATATACATCAATGATAACACCCATCTGGAAATATGGGATCGAAGTATGGGGGACAGCAAGCAAAACGAATATACAACTGATTCAAAGAGCACAATGCAAAATACTGCGGACAATAACAAAATCCAACTGGTATATAAGAAATGAAGACATACACCACGATCTCAACATTGACTCGGTGGAAGACACTATTAAAAAATTGAGCAGCAAATACACAGACCGCCTAAAAATTCATCAAAACCGAGACGTGCGCCAATTGCCAGCAAAGGAAAAAACAAAAAGAAGACTCAAACGAATTGGACCCACAGAACTTCCACATAGAATATTTTAAACGACACTTTTCGTATATAAATTAATTATATATAATTAAATTAAATTATGTTATGTGGTAATGACTAAAGAATATATTAAGGTCCATAGTAGCATTTAAAAATTACTTATTGTTCACGAACAGAATGTAATTAAAAATGGGGCAAAAATAAAAAAAAAAAAATATAAAAAAAATCATCATTAGGAGCATATTCACGGTAATTTTTGGTAGGGTATCTTGAAATGATTATATCGACTCCATTTCTTGTGTATGGCTTTGTAGTGTCCATATACGTACTAATGTAAAATTTCGTCCAAAAATATTGCATAGGTCGTAAGTTATAATAATATGTGAATAGTGGGCGTGGCTGTAGAAATAACATGCCCATTTTTTGTGTGGTGTTTAATGTTAGTACCCGCAACCTTCCTGTGAAATTTCGTTGATAAATCTTTAATAGGAACACTGTAATCATTTTTGGCTAATTGTGGGCGTGGCAGTTCTAGTATAATCTCCATATTCTGCACACACACTATTATGGACCCCATGTATATTTCGGCAAATTTTTATTCCGCTGGCATCAATACGAGCATAGGTAGGCTAATTTTAATTTTAGACCCGAAAGTTCCCTATATCAAAAGTGGGCGTGTCTTTTCTCTGATCAGCCCCATTTGTTGCAGATAGCTTTATAATGTCCACATGTTCCTTCCCGTAAAATTTCGTCCGTAAATCTCCACCAGATCTTAAGTTATTAATATTTGTTAATAGTGGGCGTGGCAGTTAATCTATACTGCCCACTTTTTGCACAGTGTTTAATAATACCAACGTCTCCATAATAATAATGTCACGATTCCGTCAATTGGACCGAAGTTATAGTCATTTTAAAAAAGGTGAAAGAAGTTCCTTATATGGGAGGTATAGCAATCTGGTTCTGTATCTTTGTCTAGGTTACACTTTTGCAAAATTTCATTAAGATAGCTCTAACGGTGTAGAAAAAAAGTGGCCACAGACGGACAGACGGACGGACAAAATAAAAATTGCTTAGAAAGTGATTCTGATCATATCTGTATATACGAGTATATGTCCATACCTACCAAGCCTCCTTCTTGAAATTGCAACCCCTCTCAAAAGCACAAAATTAGTATACCCTGTTTACCTTTTTTAAAGGTAAAGGGTATAAACAGCAAATGACAATGACAGCTTTACGGTTGGCCCAATAAGGATTTTGATCGACACAGTTATTAATATCTTTCGATAAAAAGCGAAATGAAAAATATTTGTGAAGGACCCGATCGTAGCCTAAGCGTTATGAAGTTCTGTCAGGAGATGGATGAGAAATATGTATGAGCTTGTAAGACACGGCAAAAAAATGCACTAAATTTGTCTGTGAAATCTTGCAATGTTGCCGTAGTTGAGAGAACCACTCCACCAAACATTTTTCTTGTATTGACGGCTTGATTGTAGGACCAGAATTTTTGAGAACTCTGTTTCCACTGAACCATTTCTCTGCTATTCTCGACTAAATATCGCCATTTTATACGATGCAATTGACAGTGTTCATTATACAGAAATCACAGTCGTCAACGAGTTACTTTAAAGCTGGGGGAAGGCGCCCTATATAAGTAAGTACCAGGTCGCTCGTTGTGTCTAAAAGTGTAACCATAAATTTCAATTCAATTCAATATGCTTCAATTCGATTCAGTATTTTGCGCCTGAACAGCGTTCTCCTTGCCCGCTTGGCTTACAAGTGAGTTAAATGATGTTTGTATGTGTGTATGGGCGTGTGCGTGTAAGTTGTTGAGTGCGTGGGACTATGAGGATGTGTTATGTGTGTGCGAGTGTGCACTCATGCAGCCAACTACACGTGAAGTGGAGGTGTTGTCAGCAACAACAGAGTTTTGAGTGCTCATGGGGTAGGGAGCCCACACCGCAGCAACCAACACAAACTTGTCAACTGCCATTTGCCATTCATTGCGGGATGCTTACTTCTGTGCACACACAAGTGTTGGGGTATATGCGCGTGCAAATGCATACTCAGGCTTACATTTGATTAACTGTGTTGCCTGCTTGCTATCGATTTTTCTTCGGTGAACTTCTTGAAAACTGCCACTCACAGGCGCTCGGCGCCACTTTGTGACATTTATTTGACAACTAATCAAAATTTATGCAACCACGCGGTGGTCGAAGAGCGACAAATCCGCTCAAAATTCATTTAAGACTTGCTGTTCTCCTCGGCGCCCGACTTTACAGGTTTGGTGGCCCTATCTGACGCTGTGCCTAATATAAAATCAATTTTCACACCTACTTTTGCAGTTGTGCTCCATTTAAACACACACACACACTACAGTACACAATCAATCACCCGCAGCCGCTCACACGAATCCATCCAAACGAGTGGAGCTCATTTCTCTTCATTATCGGTTAATAAATTCCCCTCTGAGTTTGCCGTTAAAGCGTTTTAATTGTTTAAATTAACGCAATTATTTCATAAATTAACAAAATTGCAAATTTACACGCAAATTCTTTACTAACAAAGTTGCCGTCCTCGCCCGCGCTTTAATTTTCTTTTTAATTTTTGTCTTCGTTTTTTGGTTTTGTCTTTTGTACTTGATTTTTATTCCTTGTTGATGTCGATGTTGTTGTGGTTGTTGCAATTATTCACGGATCGACAATTTATTTGTCTTTTGTTGTATCGCAGTGTGTTAATCCACTTAATGAGCAAACAAGTTAAAAACAAAGAAGTAAAACAAAAATTATTGTATTTTTTGTTGTGGCAGTTGGAGTGGGCCCAACGATAGACACTGACATCAATCAATCCAGAAACATTTCCGTACACACTCTCCGGATTATCATTGGATTCGTAGTGGGCCACAATCAAATACGATCCCCGAAGTATCCGACCTTAAATAGAATACCACTGGTGGGGTTTTTACAGATATCAGAACTTAGTGGAGAGTGTATGCAAGGCTGTCAAGTTGTGTTTAGTTTAGCTCAATGGCAAGAGCAGCTTCCACCAGCGGGATTGAGGATGGAACTGCTAGCAAGCGATGGATAGGACCGATAAGATATAGCATGCGGCTATACAGCATTTTATAATCTGGGACCCCACTTTCTTGCAAAGTGAACTTTTCATTAATTACGGGAAATTTGCTCGCCTTTTCACTGACCAACAGTTAGTGCTTGCTTTCAGGGTCAGCTTTCCTGCAATCCTTATTTATGTAATGCCGTTGCCTGATCGATCTTGGGAGCCTAACCGTTACCTGCGAATTGCCTCAGCGATGTAGCCATCGCAAGCAGAGTGTTCTCTTATAAGTTACTTTGGACGCTTTTGCTTTCTAATCTTTGCATGTGTGTTGTGTCAGTATGTGTGTGTGTGTGTGTGTGTGTATGTTTTTTTTTTGCTTTAGGAGGAAAGCATCATGCCGAGGTGTGGGACTCTAACCCAACTAAAACCATCTTTGTTTCGATCTCGTGGGTCCCCGTGGTACATTCCTTCACGTGGCTGGCTGAGAGGTTTCCTCACTCTTGTATCTTGGTCATTCTAACGGTTTTGCGCGTCGTATCTTATTTGCTTCATGATACCGACCAAAACATCCGCTGCCGAATCCCAGGCCTCGTGTGACCGAAGCATGTACCGGAGACCACCAGCTGGGGTTACTTTCTCTCTTATATAACGCTCAAGTAGGCGTTTTGTACCCCTAAATCTGCGGCATTCCATCAACACATGTTCTGCATTATCATAACTGCCAACTTGTGCTGTCTGTACTTGTGCAGATACTTTCGAAAGCATCCGTGTCCCGATAGGAATTGCGTTAGGTGGTAGTTAACTTCACCGTGTCTTCGGGCGATCCATACTTGTATGTTTGGGATCTGCTAATGAGTTCACCGTCCTTTGGTGGATATATCCCATCTTTCCTGCTATTCATTTTGTGAGTTCTTTCTGATTGACTCAATTTTTGGCTGGATCCATTTTGTCTCTTTTACGGCGAGATCTATTGGCATCCGTCCCCCGATGACGCTGACTGCATCAGTGGATATAGTCCTAAATGCACCGCATACTCTCATTGTTGTTAGCCTGTACGCCGTTGTGACACCTCTCATATACGCTTTGCAGCTTGTTGCTGGAGCCCATATGGGTGCTGCGTACATTAAAATGGAAGTATTGACGCTGGCTAGTAGCATCCTTACATGCTGCCTTGGTCCTCCAGTGTTTGGCATTAACCTTGCCAAGGCTGCTCCTACTCTGATGGCTTTATCACTTGCAGATATAAGGTGTTCCTTGAAATTGAGCCGATGATCCAGAAGGATTTCTAAGTATTTTATATATGTGCGTGACATGATCATATGTCCTCCTACCCTTATTTCTAGGCTCTCAATCTTTTTGCGGCTACTCATTAGTACCGCCTCCGTTTTGTGTTCGGCTAGTTGTAATCCACCTATTTGCAACCACGTCTTGGCTCTTTCGATGGTATCATTACACGGTATCTGCCACGTCCGCATACCCTATAATATCGACCCCTTTTGGCAGTTAAATTTTCAGAATACCATCGTACATGGCGTTCCAGAGAAGTGGCCCTAGCACCGATCCTGGTGCAACTCCTCCTGTGTTGTTGTACTTTTTTGGACCTTCGTCTGTGTCGTATAGTAATATTCTAAACTTGAAATAGTTTGCATTGACTCGTAGTAGATATCCAGGGATATGCAAGGTGCGTAGAGCACTTATGATCCGATAACAATTGGCAGAGTTGAAAGCATTTTTAACGTCTAATTTAATTACCGTGCAATATTGTTTGTCGCCTTCCATTCACCTTTTTCCAGCCATGGCTTTCCGCGCTATGTCGCATACAGAATGCAATTGCATCCACCGTGGATCGCTTCTTCCTGAATCCATATTGCCGTTTAGATAAACCCAAGGTTCCTTCAGTATAGCGTTCAAGTCTGCTGCAGATTATTCTTTCCAGGACCTTTCCTGCTGAGTCCACCCTGCACAAGGGTCGGTACGATACTGGTTCTTCTATAGGCTTATCGCCTTTTGGTAGTCGCTGGCGCTTCCATCTTTGGGGGAATGTTCCTTCCCTCAGACGCTTCGTGTAGAGATTGCTGAAAATGTTTGGATTTCTTTTTATGGCAGCTTTAATTACCATATTTGGTATCCCATCCAGACCTGGAGCCCTGTTGCGTTTCATTTTATCAGCCGCTCCTAGAACCTCTTCTGTTGTGACCGGCGGGATCGGATCTTGAGTGTGGCTTACTTCCCATTCAGGCCGTAGCTCAGCATTATGTGCTAAAGGACCTGTTACAATCTTTGTCATTGTTCTGGCGCAGATAGGTGTGTTGGAATTATTATGGTATTTCTTCAACACAATTCTGTACGCGCCGCCCAAGGGATCATTTTGTACTTCTTCTCTGAGGGTGGTGAAAGCCTCATTCTTACTTTTTTTTACTGCCTTGCTTCCTTTTTTCCTTAAATTCTGCTTGGGTCTGTTCGTAGTTTTCAGAACCCCTAGCCCATTAGTATCGTTTGCGACATCTGTGGCATTCTTTACGCAGGCAGGCAATGGTTTCATTCCACCAATACATTTGTGTTCTCCCATTTCCTGTTCGTTTCCTAGGCATGGCGGGATCACATGCATTAGCAAAGTGGTCCATAAGTTGCTTGGTCCTCAGTTCTGCGCTACCTTGTGTTTCTTCCATGTTGTCAAGCATGTATTCCAACATTTCGCAGTCCATCTTGTCAGCATATTTCCGATTTTTGCTATCTGTTGGGTATTTCCATTTGCATCACAATCTGGCAAGCCTAACGCGAACTCAACGAAAGATGTTAAACTAGAATAAGATAAAGAATAAATGAGGCAGTCGTGTAATGACCATTTAATTGAACCATTGCGTTTTTCCTTCGGGCTCTAAATAAATAAGTGTAATACACAACACTATCAATATAGCATCCGGTCGGTGGCACTGAAATCAAAGGTTGCTCAGGACTGCCGAGCAGCCCTAAATGATATCAGTACCGCTTTCAAGGTACGCCTTATATGGGTTCCGGGGGATAGAGATATTGCGGGAAACTGTAGGGCTGATGACTTAGCCAGACGGGGTACCAACCTTCCTTTAGGCATGGACAGATGTGAAATTGGAATACCTATTGCCACCTGTAAACTGATGCTGAAGACCAATGTGCGTGAGACCAATGGGTCTTGGGCACAAGAGGGCACTTGCTTAACGACTAGGCTAATGTGGCCGGAACTTAATAGTAGGAAAACTAGAGACTTGCTTGCCCTGCCGAGAGAGAATATCTCTAAGGTCGTGGCATGTATTACTGGTCACTGGCTTTTCGGCAGACATGCTCTCAGGCTGGGAGTATTCTCTCATGAATACTGCAGAAGCTGTGGGGATGAGGAGGAGGAGGAGACTGTGGAGCATCTCTTCTGTAGTTGCCCCGCTCTGGCCAGAAGCAGAGCGGGCTCTTTAGGCAAATACGCTTTAGGCTTTTTAACAGAGGTGTCTAGCGCGAAGATCAAACAAATCGTGCGCTTTATTAGGGCTTCGAAATGGTTCGACGAGTGAATCGGAGGTGCGTTGTGGCGCGGTGGTATCACAATGGACCCATGGTGGTCTGAGTGAGCTGGTCCTTGAACTGGCTGCCACATTAACCTAACCTAACCTAGCATCCGGTCGTGTAGCCTTCTTCCTCAGCTGACCTATTCCTCCTTTCCGTGGCTCCGTTGGGGTTTTGTTCCCGCTCTTACCCTCCGGGCGCCTCTTTCTGACCTCTTTCCATGCCTCAGCATTTTGTTTTGATACTGATTCCTCGGTGGGTCCAATGGCTTTTTTCTGCTGGTCGCTCGCTTTAGCTATAGTACCGATTTTGTCCTCGGAATTAGCGCTTCTTTTCTGCAACGTCTGTGTATGTGTTTTTTTTTGTTTTTTCCACGATGCGAGGTGGAAATCTTCTTGAGATGCTAGGGGACTCCCGTCCCATAGCATGCCGGATTCCTACCGACTAAAACCACCTCCTAATCTCACTACTCCCCGCGGTACTACCGCAAGATACTATTTCGCGGGGAGAGGTTATAGTCATAGGATTTCTTCTATTCGCGCTGTGCGCGACGTTGCCGTTCCCTTTGGCGGAGGTCATTCATAACTGCAGCTGCAGTATCATAAACCGCATTCCATTTCTCCGGACACTCGAGCATGTGTTGCACTATGTTATCCGTTGTTAATGGTTCTCCGCACACTTAGCACTGGCGGACCTCGGACACCAGAAGAACGCGTGTTCTGCGTTCTCTGGTACTGTCCATCCACAGCTTGTACACTTGGGGGATTCCTCGTGTTTGAACCTGTACAGGTATTCTCGGAAAACTCCATGCCCGGCCAGCAGTTGTGTGTGTGTATATGTATGTATGTATGTATGTATGTATTCATCTGTGCGCATGCAACACATGCTCCTATTAAGGCTACATTCAAATGAAATCCCTGACAAAGTTCAGTCTTGTCTCCCTTTGAATATGCCTGGAAGAAAATTATGTTCATCCGGTTGCGGACAAGGCAGCTTCTTGTGAGGCATCGTGGCAACGTTTATGTATATAAGCCAATTTCTCTAAACACAAGACAGCTACTGTCTTGCAGAAAGGATTCAAAATTGCTGTTATTTGCATACGAACTCCCACACTGTAGGCCCGCTTCAAAGGGCTCGTGTACATAAATGGATTCGCAGTGACTTTCTTACTTAATATCTAATTTTCCATCCTTTAATTGCACAGACATATTCATTTCATATTCACAACTCCCTTTGGCATATATTTGTATAAATATGCAATAAATTACGGCGCAGAGACCGCAAATTCTCAGCACACAAATCAAAAATACAAACACGCTGCTGCTGCTGCTGCTGCTGGTGGTGCTGTCGTCCATGTATCCTGATGTCGATGTCGAATTAAGACATTGTACAGCGTTGTGTAAGTGAATGCGGCAGTGTGTGAACGTATAATTAGGTTTTATATTTACAAAGGAAACTGGGAATCACAGACACTCGCATTAACAACTCAAGCATGCAAAGGCTTTTAGCCACACACTCATACGCATACACAATCGGAGAAAAGGACTCAATTCGTTCCGCTGCACATCAAGAGAGATTCCAAAACACTGAGACTAATACGTGTACACTTGCGGAAATGTACACAAATGCATAGATTGTCAAACATGTGTGTTCGCCCGGTATATGCAAACACATATACTCAGTAGCATCCTTTCTAAGACGCCATTATGCCTAGAAGGCTAATTAAAAATCTACTAATTAACTTGGCACATGAGCAATAGGACTTTGTATTTAAGATGTTCCCACCATGGTAACTGTTGTTGAACGGCCTTGACGCAACTGGAGTTTCTAACGACGTCCAATGCCTCGCGTCACCTCTCAAATAACAATGTTCTTGAATGTGATTTCCAATGGGTGAAAGTGGACGTGGAAAAGAAATTGACTTCATAATTACATAAACATCCTAGTTTCTTTCAGTTTCATAGTGGCAGAGAAATGCTTGGGCACACAAAATATGCGAGCTACATAAGCTAGACAGATTGATACTAACTAGAAGTATTCGTTTTCTGTTATTATTTGCGATAATGGACTTGCTTCAAGAGTGTGTAGGAATGAACTTGAAAGCAGTTGAAATTGATAAAAGGTAGATTCTTCGTAATATTTCTGATGGCGTTGGGATAATATTCGAAGTTATTAATGTTAGATATGGCATCCAGAGTTGAAAGGGAGTCAGAGTAAATAGCGAATCTGCCTTTCTGAGATTTTGCGAAATTTATTGCTGTGTGGATAGCTATAATTTCAGCAGAGAAAATGGAAGAGTAATATGGGAGGGTCCAATTGTTTTGGAAATACTTCTTTGGGTGTTGATTGTATAGAGCAAAACGTATTCACGTACCAATATACTTACATGAATAATAAGTGTATAAGGAAGTCCATAAGAATATATAAATTAGGGGCTCAAATTTGGTTGCGGGTTCGCAGTAAGCAAAAGATTGCCCCAAAGTCTCACATAGTTTAAGAAATAACAAAAATAAAAACAATTCTCGAGATTTATTTGCAAACTACTTCGTTTTCATAACCGGAGTCCTATGTCAGATATATCAAGGAATTTATACATAGCGGATCATTGTGACATCATAAAACTCTACATAAACCAGTAGAGGAAACTGAAGTCGAGTTAGACCGACTTCGAGATACTCTTTGCACACATATATCCCTGCGAGTTAAACCATGGCGATGTACAATACTAACAAATTTTATTCACATATCATCATTACGAGCATATCTATGGTAATTTTCAATGGGATGTCCAGAGCTGATAATATGGGAGGGAGGCGTGTCCTTTATCTGATTGATCCCATTTTGCGTGTATTGCTTTGTAGCGTCAATATATATAGTTATTCAAATAAAATTTCGTCCACAAATTTCGTATAGGTCGTAAGCTATAACCACTTGTCAATAGTGGGCGTGGCAGTGAAAATAACCCGCCCATTTTTTGAGGGGTGTTTAATGGTAGTGTCCTGAACTCCTGCATGAAATTTCGTAGATGAATCTTCTATAGGAGCCAACTAATGATTTTTGGTTAATTGTATGGAACTTAGAAGCAAAACTGGGCTAATTTTAGTTTAGTTTAGAGTTCCTTATATGGAAAGTGGGGTGTCCTTTATTTGATGAAGCCTATTTCTTGCAGATGGCTTTATAATGCCCACAAGCTTCTTCGCAAAATATTCCGTTCAAAAATCTCTTACGGGTCTGAAGTAATTAATATTTGTTGATACTGGGCGACTGTAATATATATATATTGTTACGAAATTGCCCTCCGGACAATTTACTCTGTTACAAAATTGCCCTCCTGACAATTTCTCTAACTATCTGTACTCGGACTCGTACCGCTGGATTGTGTAGTAATCAAACAATCGCTGGTTAAATTAAAATAATTAGCTTTATTTAATTATTGTTATTTACACATTTAATATTAGGCTTAAAGTTTACTTAGTTATTATTTGCACTTTATTTCACAAACCATTAGTCACTTTATTTAATAAGTAATTTCATCACTTTATTTAATAATGAATTTCATCACTTTGCAAAATTACAAATACTGCTAATACTGCTGCTTAGATTAAAATGCCTGATGTATACACTTTTACGATCTCTGATCTACTGTCTTCGACTTTCAACAGTCTTGTCGCTTTTATAGTTTTCGAATGGTTGGAGTCGAAAATTCTACGCTATTCTCGTAGTTTCTAGAAGCTTCTATCCTCTTCGACAGAAGTCGAGATTATTCTTTTTGATATTACCGACGGATGGTTCTTGAATAAGCTTCTATTCGAATAGTTCGCATCTTGACTCACAGGGGGCACTCATTCTCCAGATGGGATCCTAAAAGTATGCAATCCCTTTTCACTGAGCTATCACGTTTCACTGCCCTCCGCTTAAACTTGTTCGTCCCGAACAAGGATAGTACTGCAACCTTTATAAGGAGATAACCTCTCTAAATGAACGACTTTCATTTTGCTCCTGGCATTTCTCGCCAACTGGATGCGGTATACTACATCGTTGAGCCGCTTTATCACCTTATAAGGGCCTTCCCAGTGTGTTTGCAGTTTTGGCGATAATCCCTTTTTCCTTTGCGGATTATGAAGCATAACTAGCTGCCCTTCCTGAAATCCCTTGGAGTTTGCTCGTAGATCATATCTGGCTTTCATTTTATCACTCATCAGTTGTGTGCGCTTTCTGATGGTTCCATGAATTTCATTCAGCTGTCTTCGTTTGTCAGCTACATAACTGCTACATGAAACTTCCGTAGATGAGTAGGCACCGAATTTCAGATCTGCAGGCAATCTTATGTCACAACCGAAAATAGCCTTAGCTGGTGTTGTAGATGTTGTATCGTGAGTTGCCGATCGGTATGCCATTAAGAAGAGGGGTATGTGTTGGTCCCAATTTTTCTGGTTTCTGTCCACGACTTTTCTTAGGTGTTCCTCAAGCGTACGATTAAATCTTTCAACCATTCCATCGGATTGTGGGTGCAAAGGGGTTGTACGAGTTTTGCGTATGCCCATCAATTCACTCATTTCCCTGAATATTGTTGACTCGAAATTTCTGCCTTGATCCGAGTGCAACTCGAGGGGAGCTCCGAATCTGCAGACCCAATTATTGATAAATGCATCTGCAACGGTCTTATCTTCTTGATCGGGAATGGGGTATACTTCTGGCCATTTACTAAAATAGTCGATTACGACGAGAACATATTTGTTGCCGGAATCACTAATTGGAAACGGACCTGCTATGTCCATTGCAATACGCTCAAATGGCGCTCCCACGTTGTATAAATGCATCTTCCCCTGGCTGCGATGGCTCGGTCCCTTGGCAGCTGTACACTTTTCACAAGCACTAATCCAGTCAACTACCGATTGCTGGCAACCAACCCAATAAAATCGTGTTTTAATTTTCTCGACTGTTTTTGTTATTCCCAAATGCCCTCCGCTTGGCCCACTATGGTATTCCTTGAGAATTTCGCTTATTCTTGCCTTGGGTACCACAATCAAGTTCTTCGTGGTTTTTCCATCTTCGCTCTCCCACAGGCGGAATAGGCATCCATCTTGCAGCTTTAAGCTATTCCATTGAGCCCAATATGCTTTAGTTATGGGGCTTTCAGTCGAGATTTCGTTCCAATCAGGCCGTTTTCCTTCATTCTTACTTGATACGATTTTTGCCAAATCTGGGTCATTTCGTTGTTCTTCTTTTATCTTTTCCGCTGTCCATTCATCGTCTGGTAAAACAGCCATTAAGCGCACATCGACTACTCCTTCTTTCCCTTCAGCTTTAGAACAGTGCTTACATTCCATACTGCAAGGACGTCGTGATAGTGCATCAGCATTCCCGTGGTTTCCGCCTCTGCGATGTTCTATTGTGAAATCGTAGCTTTGGAGTCTCTCAATCCATCTCGCAACCTGACCTTCGGGATTTTTGAACTGTAATAGCCAGCGCAGAGCAGCGTGATCCGTTCTCAACAAGAACTTTTGTCCATACAGGTACTTGTTAAAGTGCTTCACGCACTGCATAACCGCCAAAAGTTCTCTCCGTGTTACACAGTAATTTCGCTCTGGCTTTGATAAGATCTTACTGAAGTAGGCTATTACTCTTTCATGTCCGTCAATAACTTGCGACAGGACACCTCCAATCCCGAATTCACTTGCATCTGTATCCAAAATAAATTTTTCGCCAAGTATTGGATACGCAAGGATCGGAGCTGTACACAATAGCTCTTTCAATCTGTTGAATGCCTTCTCCTGTTCGCTTTTCCACTCAAAAGGACAATTTTTCCTCGTTAATGCATGCAGACTACCAGCCACGTCCGCAAAGCCTGGAACAAAGCGTCTGTAATAGGTGCAAAGACCCAAGAAGCTGCGTAGCTCATGCAAACTAGTTGGTCTTGGCCACTCCCTTACTGAGTCTATCTTATCTGGATCTGTGTGTACTCCTTCAGGTGTGACTTTATGTCCAAGGTACTTGACTTCTTTCTTGAAGAACGAGCATTTCTTTGCGCTCAGCTTCAACCCTGAAGCTCCTAATCGCATCAATACTTCTTCCAAATTCTTCAAGTGGTCCTCGAAGTCCTTTCCCATAACGATGATGTCATCTAAGTACACCAGACACGTTTTCCAGTGAAGACCCTTTAGCACATGTTCCATTAAGCGTTCAAATGTAGCTGGAGCATTACACAGTCCGAATGGCATCACCAAAAATTGCCATAGTCCATCACCGGAACTGAATGCTGTCTTTTCCTTGTCTTGTTCGTCTACTGCCACTTGCCAATATCCGCTTTGTAAATCCAGCGTTGAGAACCAATTTGAACCAGAAAGTGTGTCCAACGTATCGTCGATTCGAGGTAATGGATAACTATCTTTCTTCGTTACCTCATTTAGTTTACGATAATCTACACAAAAACGTGTGGAGCCATCCTTCTTCTTGACTAATACCACTGGAGAACTCCAGGGGCTCGCTGATGGCTCTATGACGTTGTTCTGATGCATTTCCTTCAGCAATACATTCACCTCTTCTCTCTTTGCCAGAGGTACTCTTCTTGACGCTTGACGAATGGGTTTGGCATCACCAGTGTTGATTGTGTGTTTCACCATCTTTGTTCTGCCTTCGTTTTTACCCTTTTCAGCAAATACTGACCAATGTCTTGCCAAAAGTTGGCTGGCAGTCCTCCTCTGCTCTGTGGATAAGTCTTTGCTCCATTCTTTCGTAAGATCGTCGAGTACCTTTTTATCAGCTGATATCTTCATTTTTGTGTCTCGCGGCTGGCTTTCACAGTTTATAATTGCCGAAATTGCCCGGCAATTTCCAATTATCTGTCCTTTCTCTATGGTTTAGCGGAATTTGCAAGATTGACCACTCTTACTGGCACTATTCTGTTCTGCTGTTCTTCTACGAGGGTTTTTCCAATGATGATGTCATCCAGTACAAATTTTTCATCCGTTTCCACAACCCACAACTTGTTCTTCTCCACATCTCCGTCCATTTTGGCCCATATGACTGCCTCTGACTTTGCTGGGATTTTTGTCCGCCGCGATACAATGGCTTGTCGGATACCTCCATACTTATCCTCACCAACGGATAACGGTATTTCGGTGTTCGCATACTTCAACGTTCGGCATTTCAAATCTAGGGTGAATCCATTCCGAATCATAAAATCCACACCTAAGATTAATTCGTCCACAATATCCGCAACTACAAACTCGTGCTTCACTGTTGTGGTACCGATAGTGATTTTCCGTGTAACTTTTCCAAGTACCGGTGCATCATCTCCAGTTGCCGTACGCAAACTTATTCCCTGAAGCGGCTCGATTCCCCGAACGAGATCCCTTCTAATTATGGAATGTGATGCACCCGTATCCAATTTTACCACGATTTTTCTTCCATTTACTACGCTGTCGACAGTTAGGCTGTTGATTTTCCGTGCCATCTGAGAAACGAAGATTCTGGGGCTACATGTTGTGGGAGTCAGATCAAGCCCCTCGAGACTGACTCCATCTAGTTTGTCGACGACTTTTCATCATTTTCTGATTCCCTATTTTGGAATCTGACTTGCTTTGGAGGTCTTACCGGTGAGCGTGATCTAGAACGTTTCCGTCTCGATTGGCAATTACGGGCCATGTGTCCGACCTCTCCGCAGGTGAAGCATTTGCCCGTGAAACTTTGGCCGCTTTCGACTTGTACCTGACGGGCTCTGTATACTGGCTGGCACACCAAGGCTGCTGTCTCTGAAGTTAAAGCGCTAGCTACTGTCTCCATATATGTAGCTTTCGGATTAGTTATTGCAGAACGCTTTATTTCCGCATCGCGAATGCCATATACAAAGGTGTCCATCATACACCTCTCAGTGATCTCTCCTGGGTAGGCAAGATGAGCCAACCGTTCCACTTCCGCCGCAAACTGTTGTAGAGACTCACCACTCTTCTGCACCCGTGTTCGTAACTCTACTTGGTACATCTGCTTCCGGTGTTCACTACCATACTTGCGCTGAACGGCATTCATCAAGCTTTCATAGCAGTCTCGCTCACTTTCTGAGATAGTTTGAAGCACATCTGCGGCAGCACCTTTCAATGAAACGGTTAATGCAGCCACTTTTTCGCGAGCACTCCAACCATTTGTGCTAGCGGTAGTCTCAAACTGCATTCTGAAGACACTAAATGTGGTGGTTCCATCATAGGTAGGAGGCTTCAGTTTTATTGAGGATAAAGCTGGCACAGGCAATGCACCTTCCTGTAGTAGATTAATTCTTTGTTCTATTTGTTGCTTAAATTCATTCTGCCTTTGTACTAAAGATTTTTCGAACGATTCTTGCCGTGTCTCAATTTCACAAACCTTCCTGTCTACCATCTCGGACATTTCTTTCATCTGCTGTGAGTTCTTTTCCACTAGTTGAGTAAGTCGTATTTCACTTTGCTGTAACTGTTCTTTGACATCCTCTTTGACTGCTTGTTTGAGCGATTCAGCACTCTTTTCTACGTCCTCTTTGACGGATGCAACACTCTTTTCGACGGTTTGAGCATTTTGTTGTAATTGTTGCTGCATCTTTTCATCTCGCTGCTGCATCTTTTCATCTCGCTGCTGCATCCTCTCTTCGGCTGCCAGAGCGTTTTGTTGTAACTGCTGTTGGATCCTCTCTTCAGCTGCTTGAGAATTTTGTTGTAACTGCATCTGTATTAGCCCGATAAGTGCACTCATGTCAAAGTTACCCGTGTTAGTTTCTTGCGGTGTTTCTTCGTGTCGAGATGTCGTTGGCTCTTCACATTGGAATTCATGCTCATCGACATCTATACCCTGCTCTTCTAAAGCGCTTCTTAATCGCACCTGCAGCTCCGCTTTAAGCCCTTGTGTTTGCAAATTTAAGCGCTCAAGCTCCTTCTTGAGCTGCTCCAAACTCAGTTTTTCAAACTTACCCATTGTTTATTACATATACACAATCCCACTTCTGACACCAATTGTTACGAAATTGCCCTCTTGACAATTTACTCTGTTACAAAATTGCCCTCCTGACAATTTCTCTAACTCTCTGTAATCGGACTCGTACCACTAGATTGTGTAGTAATCAAACAATCGCCGGTTAAATTAAAATAATTAGCTTTATTTAATTATTGCTATTTACACATTTAATATTAGGCTTAAAGTTTACTTAGTTATTATTTGCACTTTATTTCACAAACCATTAGTCACTTTATTTAATAAGTAATTTCATCACTTTATTTAATAATGAATTTCATCACTTTGCAAAATTACAAATACTGCCAATACTGCTGCTTAGATTAAAATGCCTGATGTATACACTTTTACGATCTCTGATCTACTGTCTTCGACTTTCAACAGTCTTGTCGCTTTTATAGTTTTCGAATGGTTGGTGTAGAAACTTCCACGCTATTCTCGTATATTCTAGAAGCTTCTATCCTCTTCGACAGAAGTCGAGAATATTCTTTTTGATATTACCGACAGATGGTTCTTGAATAAGCTTTTATTCGAATAGTTCGCATCTTGACTCACAGGGGGCATTCATTCTCCAGATGGGATCCTAAAAATATGCTATCCCGTTTCACTGATATGCAATCACGTTTCAATATATATATATATATATATATATATTGAAACGTGATAGCTCAGTGAAAAGGGATTGCATACTTTCAGGATCCCATCTGGAGAATGAGTGCCCCCTGTGAGTCAAGATGCGAACTATTCGAATAAAAGTTTATGCAAGAACCATCTGTCGGTAATATCAAAAAGAATATTCTCGACTTCTGTCGAAGTGGATAGAAGCTTCTAGAAACTACGAGAATAGCGTAGAAGTTTCTACATCAACCATTCGAAAACTATAAAAGCGACAAGACTGTTCAAACTCGAAGACATTCGAACAGAGATCGTGGCAGTGTGTACATCGAGCATTATAATCGAAGCAGCAGTATTTGTAATTGTGCAAAGTGATGAAATTCAATGTGAAATAAAGTACAAATTATAAAGAAGTAAACTTTAAGCCTAATATTAAATGTGTAAATAGCAATAGTTAAATAAAGTTAATTATTTTAATTTAACCAGCGATTGTTTGATTACTACACGATCCAGTGGTACGAATCCGAGTACAGAGAGTTAGAGTAAATTGTCAGGAGGGCAATTTCGTAACAGAGTAAATTGTCAAGAGGGCAATTTCGTAACAATTGGTGTCAGAAGTGGGATTGTGTATATGTAATAAACAATGGGTAAGTTTGAAAAACTGAGTTTGGAGCAGCTCAAGAAGGAGCTTGAGCGCTTAAATTTGCAAACACAAGGGCTTAAAGCGGAGCTGCAGGTGCGATTAAGAAGCGCTTTAGAAGAGCAGGGTATAGATGTCGATGAGCATGAATTCCAATGTGAAGAGCCAACGACATCTCGACACGAAGAAACACCGCAAGGAGCTAATACTGGTAACTTTGACATGAGCGTACTCATCGGGGTAATACAATCCTTCAAACAGGAGATGCTGCAGCAGTTACAACAAGAAGCTCAAGCAACCGAAGAGAGGATGCAGCAGCGAGATGAGAAGATGCAGAAGTTCTTCCAGCAATTCGATGAGAATATACACCAGCGATTAAAACCATATGCTCCAGCAGTCAAAGACGATGTCAAGGAACAGTTACAGCAGAGTGAAACGCGATTTACTCAACTAGCGGAACAGAACTCACAGCAGAAGAATGAAATGTCCGAGATGGGGGACAAGAAGGTTTGTGAGGTTGAGACACGACAGGAGTCGTTAGAAGGATTTATGGAACAAAAATCCAATGCGAATGAGGAAAAGCAGATCGAAATTGAAGCTACCGCTAGCACAGATGGTTGGAGTAATCGCAAAGTACTGGCACCGTTGGCTATGTTAATGAAAGGTGCTGATGTCCTGCCGACCATCGCAGAGGGTGAGAGAGACTGTTATGAAAACGTGATGAATTCAATTCAGCGGAGGAGTGGTGAGTCTCTACTACAGGATGTGGTGGAGGTGGAGCGGTTCGCCCATCTTGCCTGTCCAGGCGAGATTGCTGAGAGAAGTATGACGGATACTTTCGTATGTGGTATTCCCGATGCGGAAATGGACTATTCAGCGATGAAAAATCCAAAAGCTACATGTATGGAAATAGTGGCTGGCGCTTTAACGTTTGAGATAGCGGCCGTGGTGTGCCAGCCAGTATGCAGAGCCCGTCAGGTTCAAGTTGAAAGCGGACAGGGTTGCACGTGCAAGTGCCTTGCCTGCGGTGAGGTTGGATACGCGGCTCATAGTTGTCGGACGAAACGCAGACGTTCTCCATCAGACTCGCATGTGGGACCGCAAAGGCAGGGAATTGGATGATGTTTTTAAGCTGTCGAATAACTAAATAGAGTCAGTCTCAAGGGGCAAGATTTGACTCCCACACCATGCAGCCCCGGAATCCTCGTTTCTCAGACCCCACGGAAAGTCAGATGCTTAATTGCTGACAGTGTGATAAGCGAGGAGTAGTTGTGTATAAGCAGACGAAGAGTGGACTAAAAAGACATCTACAGTACTTCGATGCAGCAGTTGTATACCTGAAGAAGTAGAACAGTTGAAGGAAATTCATGGAAACAGCAGAAATCGTACGCAACTGATGAGTGATAAAAGGAAAGCGAGATATGATGTACGAGTAAACTCTAAGGGATTTCAGGAAGGGCAACTAGTTATGCTTCATAATCCGCAAAGGAACAGTGGATTATCGCCAAAACTGCAAACACACTGGGAAGGACCTTATAAGGTGATAAAACGGATCAACGATGTTAGATACCGCATTCAGTGGACGAGAAATGGCAGGAGCAAAATGAAAGTCGTTCATTTAGAGAGGCTATCTCCTTATAAAGGTTGCAGTACTATCCTTGTTCGGGACGAACAAGTTTAAGCGGAGGGCAGTGAAACGTGATAGCTCAGTGAAAAGGGATTGCATACTTTCAGGATCCCATCTGGAGAATGAGTGCCCCCTGTCAGTCAAGATGCGAACTATTCGAATAAAAGTTTATGCAAGAACCATCTGTCGGTAATATCAAAAAGAATATTCTCGACTTCTGTCGAAGAGGATAGAAGCTTCTAGAAACTACGAGAATAGCGTAGAAGTTTCTACATCAACCATTCGAAAACTATAAAAGCGACAAGACTGTTCAAACTCGAAGACATTCGAACAGAGATCGTGGCAGTGTGTACATCGAGCATTATAATCGAAGCAGCAGTATTTGTAATTGTGCAAAGTGATGAAATTCAATGTGAAATAAAGTACAAATTATAAAGAAGTAAACTTTAAGCCTAATATTAAATGTGTAAATAGCAATAGTTAAATAAAGTTAATTATTTTAATTTAACCAGCGATTGTTTGATTACTACACGATCCAGTGGTACGAATCCGAGTACAGAGAGTTAGAGTAAATTGTCAGGAGGGCAATTTCGTAACAGAGTAAATTGTCAAGAGGGCAATTTCGTAACAATATATATATATATATATATATATATATATATATATATATATATATATATATATATATATATATATATATATATATATATATATGTATATATATATATATATATATATATATATTATATATATATATATATATATATATATATATATATATATCCGTATATCCATATATATATCCGTACCTGCCACGCCTCCTTCTGTAGTTGAAAAACCCCTCACGGTACAAACTTCGAATATTTTCTTCCCCTTTGTAAGGGTAAAGGGTATAAAAATATGCGGAATAAGGCTAGTAACATACATACCTACTCTTGACGCCTATGCATAACTCGAGATCAACACAAGATTTTCAATATAGTTTTCTAATTTGAGTATGAATCCCAGTGCAATTGAAGTGCGTAATATATCAACTGCCAAGCCCACCTTCTGCTTGCAATTCTGCATTATGAAACAAAATGTTTAATTAGTATTAAATTATTGTGAATGTGACCAACGTCGTCATCGCTTCACCTGCGCACCCACTTTCTTGCATGGGACTCCGCTTAAATCGAGAAAAATTTAGTGCGTGCACTTTAAAAAGGTCGCATCAGCAAACGCAGTTGGTGCAGAGACTCATTTTTTTATTGATGTCCAATTTACTTTTTGACACTTTTGATGGATTTCCACCGAAGTTTTGACGAATTTTCAATCTAAAGAAAAAATACGCACAATTACACTTATTCATATCCAAGCACTCTAAAGAAACACTAAAAACTCTTATAATACCCAATATTCACAGCTGCAAGCATTACAAATTGCATCTTTATGTATAAACAAAACTTTGTTAAACGTTATGATATTTCTGTGCAGTGATTTGCGCCGTATAATATACCTATATATATGTATACTCGTAGAGACTAAAGGGGTTTTAAATAAATACTTATAACTTATTAAATATACCTTTGAAGTTTAAAGGATTATAACTATGAAAGGGTTGCTTTAATAATTGTGTGCAGTCGATAGCTTCATTGCTTAACTGTTGCTGTATACATAATTTATGACTAGAGTGTACTCATTCGTTTTTCGTTGGTCGGAGTGTAAAACACGCCTCTATTTGCATTGTACGTGATGACCCCTTCGAGTGTTTTTCTCTTTTTGATTTCGCATTCTCTGAACATGAATCCTGTTCAGGTTCACCATCGCATATTTGAAAATAACTGTTAAGCAATTGATTAAAAATTGAAAAAGAAGCCACTCGGTTAGTGTTCTGCTCCGCAGACTGTTTTGGATATTCGTCAGTATATTTCAACCCACTGACAGAGTGTAGATGGGCGTCATTATTTTCCAGGTAGTCTGCGTTTTGATACTGATTACTCTGTACAATAGTTTGTAGTCTGTAATAGGCACGGATCACTGCTCCCATTGGCAATTATGTAGCCTTTGAGGGCGTTATCTTAAATAGCAGCATTCGCATTTTTAGTGCTGGCGCTTATCGCCATCCAAACAATCAGGCAACCCTCTTCGCTTATATTATTCATGTAAATACATTCATGCAACGCCCGCACTCAGTCACAGAATTCGCCTGCAGATCTCCGCCACTGCCACTACGGAATCTCCTAATTTATTAAAAGTCAAACAGTTGCGCCACAGTACAAATGTACCCCAATTTGTAGTGTAAAGAATTAAAACAGTGTGGAATGCCGTGCTTAATTGGAGTAAGGAAGCGCAGCAAGTGGCAGCCGTACCTAGCTGCAAACGCTGCTTCCAGCATGAATTCGTTTAATTTCATCTCGAGCAAAATGTCGAATCCTTTTTCATTTGCTTTGCATTTTTCGGCTTGCCTCAATACGACTTTATTAGGGTTTTATTTACCCGGAATTGCATTAGAGTTTCAAAAGGAATCCGATTCAGAATCCTCAAGCAAACCCTTAAAAATCCTCCTCCACACAGCGAGCAGTCGAGCGTAGTGCTGTATAAAATGAAACCTAATTTCATTTAAAATATTATAAATACCAGCATCAACATCCTTTCACAACAATTCAATATCCTGCAGCCAAATTTCGCTGCCAACATTTCCTTAACTTCCGTCAGCCGTTTATCGCCCCCATTTGCCCCATGCCGTATGCAGCACGACGCCGCGCTACGCTATCATTTTGTTATGCAAACAAATCTTTCTGTTTATGCAAACAAAATGCTGCAGATTTTTAATCTATTCCACCGCACCACCGAACCGCTTCTCCTTCTTACCATCACTCCTCCCTCTCTCTCTCTCTCTCTCTTTCTCGCTGTCTCTCTTCTATTTCTGCTCATACTGCCACTCTAGACACAACTCCAACGAAATTGTAATCTCATAATGCAGGATGGAATGGCTTCAGCGCTGTGAAGGTGAAATGAGTTTTCTTTCTGGAGCTTGGGAGATTTTCTCCCATACTGTGACAGGCGCTGCCGTTGCGGCCTTTCTTTAATTAACTTGCAAGAAATAGTTAAAGTTCCTGAAACATTTGAAAATAAATTAAACCGCGCCTTGCATACTGAATTTTATGGCAGCCAGAGGCCATGGTAATGCAAAAACATTTTAAATTTCAGAAATGCAAGGCAATTATTGATTAATGCCTGAATAAGAAATGTTAAAGAGACCGCAAATATTTCGAATAGATCCACATTGGATTACAATGGAGATACACCACATCACAACACAAGAGGTGAAGGGCTCGTCTACCTCAATCGCACGTTTGAGTATGTGTATTATATACGCACACCACGGCAAACTAATCGGCAATTACGTCTATAGAAAGAGCCACCTCAAAAACGGCAGCTGAGACAGAAGTGGAAGCATAAATACTCATAGCAGCAGAAACAAAAAGTTAAGAGCCCTGAATAAAATTTTAGGTATCATCATAGCTTAATTGGATACGCACCAACACACATTCAAGGACTACAGCTGTTTATAAAGCATATGAATTAATTACTTTAATTATTAACCAAAGAAACCCCGAATGAAAAACGAAACTAGAGGAGAGCGCTTGCTGTGAGTTCGTCTTCGTTGCAATTGGTGAAATGGAGGACGCAACGAGAAATGTCAGCGACACAAATCACTTTCGCTAATTATTCGTTAATTTGAGCACAGCAATATAAAAGCATAAAACTTAACTTCACGTAATCTTATCAACAGCCTTGATATTAGGTATTTTATTTCATTGGAGGATTGCGCATGGACATGAAGGACCGACAAACGGCGGAAGAAATGAAATCGAATATAAAGAAAATAAACTTAATGAAAATAAATAAATAAATAAATAAGTAAATAAAGGCCAAGAGAACCAACACCGACATAGGCATACACGATGGCGCGAGTGGGGTAAGGTGATTGACTTGGTCACAAGTTTCAAATTTCATAAGGACCTCGACGCCCGCATAGCGCAGGAAAAGGATATAAACTGAAGTGACTGAATGAGGAGCAGGGAGTATTGTCATACGGCTGGCAAGCGAGAGAGAAGTGAGGGGATCGACAACAATTATTACCATGACAGTCAAGAGTTCGCAATTGACAGCGCGTAGGTGGACATATTTATTCATGATTAAATACTTTGATAGCGGACGCTAAGGAGTCATTTGCCGCATGCGACGCTACGAAACGTTGTAAAATATCGAGGCTAGCGAAAGCGACTCTCGTGTCTCAGCGGAAAAATTGACATCAGAACGGAAAGCAAAATTGCTGAACACGTAAAAATCTGCAACCAACTATGCGGGGAAACTATGGAATGACAACTCTTTCCCGAACAGTCTTTCATGAAATAGCGTCATTCCAAATTACTGCAAAATCTGGCACAGAAATGTCACAAAGCTGGGTTTCTAAATGGTGTCTTTGAAAGATTTATATAATTAATGACAGTATTTTAACAGGACAACTTATCCTGATATAACAAAGACCGTCATTAACTACACTGACTTCATTCATTCTTCTATGTCTATCTGTCTGTATTGTAAGGAAGTACCAAATTCTTAGCGTTACAATGGAGCAAAACCAAGTCTACAAAAGAAGAGTGGATTCCACGTGAGAGCATTTAATAGTCGTGCATTTTGATGCATTAAGGCAAGATAGTATAGTGCAGAAATGTGCTACTCGTACCTAAGGCAGTTACTTCACAATGTTCGAGACCCCGTATAATTAGCTGGTTGTACAAGTTCAGATGGCTTCGTAAAATTGTTCCTTCTAAGGTAAGGTGCCTGACTTGAGACGATTCGTATTGGGTAATAATATTGTAGGAATCGTCCATTGCGAATTAGATTAGAAACTCTTCCACAGTGATGTGGAACTTACACATCAAAATATTAATATTAGTTTGTGGTCAAAATTGAAGGAATCGATGCAAAGAAGAGCTAACCCGGCATTTATCCTGAAGTCTAAGCTAGAAACGCTGAATGCAGACCTCAGGCTGGTTGCGCACAAATACTTATCAATGCATAAAAGAATTCCGGACAAACTGGGCTACCATAATCGATCCATGAGGACATTGTACTACTTGACTCAGAAATACTGCAATAAGGAACCTACAAACATCAATGGTCTAAATGTATATTTGTAAGATTGTTCACGATAGCTATATGGTCCAACAACTTATGATTATGACTCTGTTGTCAATTCAAACTGGCGTCCTTATTTTTCTTGATATACAAGATAAATATTTTTCTAATAAACTTGCTGCTTAGTGAATCTAGGATCAAGGATACTGTACCCATTTTTATGGTATCGATAGGAGGTATCTATTGGATGAAATCCGAACTACCGTTCAACAAAACCTATTGATCAGGAAAGCAAAAATTCTATCTAAGTATGATGGCCAATTGGACCAACTGCAAAACACTGTTTATTACTACATATTAAATTTATTATTATTATTATTATTATTATTATACCTTACACCATAATTAATTATGAGTGCAAGGTGTTGGGGGAATGAGTACTAGCTACAGAGGCTTTCGACTCGAAGAGAAAAAGATTTTATATATTTATTATTTCTTTTTAAAAGAGATTTGAATGTCGTGAAGTCTTTAGGGCTTGTGTGCCATTTTATCGGTTTCAGTAATTAATTCAGTCATTTTTATATCTCTTTCTTCTTGTATACTTACAAACTCTTATAACACAGGAGGGCTTAAAGTTGTGTTCAAGATGGTTGCAATTGCGCTGGTTGCAGCACGTGGTGAACCCAACACTTTTCCATACCATTACAATTAAATAAATAAGCCGTGGCTGACTGCCAGGAGCGCTAGACAAAGCTTCGGAAACGATAATAGGAAACGTAAAAGAAAAAGGTTTGACACCTGCAGACATTGAGTTCTGTTTCTTCGACGGTGTCTAAGCTGGGTGTGTATTGGGAGCCTCTTAATTATGCTTTTACTATTTTGGATTTATTATCATTGAGCCGATTTTCAATTCACCTCACGCCCAGCATCTTTAGCCGCTAAGCTCGGTTTTCACACACATAATTTTTAATATTCTCGAACATACTTGTCTCTGTGTGAATGGACATCGCCTTCAGCCCCTTGCCATTAACACGGGCCGCAATGAGCTCTGATGTTGCCGTGTGTCCTTAGCGTCATCAATAACAGTATCAGGTAAGCAGTAACGACTGCGACACGCTGTGTCTGCACATTTTGGGGCAGTCCTAATTTGTTCGACTTGAGGGCGCTGATGGGCTGTAACCCAAACCGACACTGAAACTGAAACTGAAACGGAAACGGAAGCGGAAACAGTTGCTAAGCTTATATAAAGTAACGGCCTTGCTTTGTGTCTGTCTGCTTTTTATTGGTCTTTTAAGTGCATTTGAGCGTATAAATTCTTATTAGCTCGTACATATTAAAAATAATTAAAGATTCATGAAATTGTGTGTGGGTTAATGTATTCTTAGCCAAAGCAGGCAGGCAAGTAAATTAGAAGTGGAGCAGCCACTATTTACAGGAAGCGGCGTTATTATGGGAGGCGATGTTATAAGTTTGTCAGCATTTTAATTAAGAGGAAATATTAGGACTACACTCGCTTTATAAGCGTCAAACGAGGTAATATCCGCCTAACTGTAGTGGCGCGATTCTCGGAAACTTGGCAAAAGTTTCGAAAACTGTTGAATCTCTATTTTGTTTAGTGTACTCATGCCGAGTAAAAATAAATTTAATCCCATATTAGAGCGTTGCGCATAAGTACGAATTCACTTGAATTTATGTACTCTTTTATTGCAGCAGCTCTCAGGAAAATTATACATTAAATATGAAACTATGTATAATTTTCGCAGAAATCTTACCGCCCACGTGTATACAAACAGTGTATTCGACTCTGTTGCTGCCTTAAAACGGTAAATATGTTCTTCGTCTACTTTATCGTCGTTGCCTCTGGCATGTAACTTAATTAAAGTGTACAGTTAAAAAATGGAAATATCCTGTAACTCTATCGATTGCCATATACCCATACAAGGACAATCCGTTGGCATTCTACATTTGCATTTACGCAGAAAAGAGAGTGCAAAACAAATGAATACAAACGCAATGCTTCGTTTGCGTTTTGCGTTGCTTTTAATCTGCACCAATTACAAATAACTCTGTAGCAGAGGCAGGGGCAAAGGCAGCGCTAGCGGCAGTGGCAATGGCAATGGCAGTGACAATGGGAGCAGAACACAGCAAAAGTTTTCATGCACATGTTCATGTTCAGGTTCAAGTTCAGTTGTATTAGCCAGGTACCCTAGCAACTGCCGGCTTGTGCTGTTGCTACGGTTGATGTTATTACCGCTGCTATTAATGAAGCCGGGGCTGGCGGGAGATGCTGTGCTACATCGGTTGCATTCATTGCAACACAATCTGTCATTTCCAGTTGAAAGCCCTCATCCATCCATTCCACAGAACGTACTCGCATCTCCCACATGCATTAACTTACTAGGAGGCAGGGCCCACCCACAGCAGGACTTCAACAGGAATTCGATGCTGCAGCCGAACACCGACAATCACATACATCTCCAACGTTGGAAAACTGAAAGTATCCCGGGGTGGTGGATTTAAAATTTAAGCCATTGCACAAGGTCAAGAGCAAGGACGGACACACTCCGCTGCCATATGCAAGCGCTGCATACACACACGCGTTGCTTGCCTATGCAAATCAGAGAATTCTATGCATGTAGAAATGTGTTCGCAATGGCATATGTGTTGCATGTGTGGGTGCGTTTAGTAGTTGTGTGGGTGTGTTCAGTTGATGAGTGGGTGTGGGTGTGCGTGTGGGTCTATGTGTGCCCGCGGGTGTGCATATGCGGATGTGTGCGGTTTTATGCAAATAGCAGCTAACAAGGCCAATGCGAAATAAGATAACATGTAGCAAGTACACTGTGCTGGCGACTGGAGCGGTCAGCAATACCAAGCAATGAAAATTTCAGTTTTCGTAATGGCAAATTACAACTTAAAAGAAGAGCTTTCACTCCTTGCCCATCGACCAGAGAATATCTTATTAGTTCTAGGATGAAGGGTGAAGCAAACAAATTACTAATGCAAGCGAAAGTGTAGATACGTATGCATCGACGTGGCTCGTTTAAAATAATGTCTGCCATAATCGAAAGAATATGCACCACGTAGCTATGAGGAGCGCCATATCGTATATCTACTCAGAAGTTGCATCATAACAGATATTTCATTCAAATTTGAACTGAGCATACACAGTCATTAAGCATTTTCAATTGCATGTGATATATAACAAAACAAACAGAGCCACAAAAGTGGTAGTATTTTGAAAGTAGTGGGAGCAGGTTTACGGAAAATGGTGTTAGTGATTCTGCCAGTAAGTACATTTTCTGACGTAGCAATCTGATGCGCAATTCCAAAGACAGACGGGCGAAGAGTGTGGACCAAACTGCGCATTTATGCCAAAGTAAACGCATGCACATACAAATTCAAACGAAAGTGAAACCCCTGAAAGTGGGTCAAACGAAAAAATAACCAAAAACATTGAAAAAAAAATTGAGAGAAATCAACAAGAAAAAGAAACGTCCTGGCGATTGATTCAATTTTTGGCTACGAAGGCAAACCAGGAAACAAAAAAAAACAAATACGAATAAAAAAAAAACACTTGAGGCAAAAGAAAATCCTTCCGCGATACCGGAAGTGTGAGTTACGCGTAGTTACTTCCAGCCAGCCAGCTGTTTTTGCAGGCGCACACATACGCTGCTCGTAGTCGGCTTCCCCAGCCACCCACCAGCACAGCACAGCACAGCGCGGTTACTGTTGCTGTCGGGCTGCGATGTTTTCAAGTGTGCGTTGGCATACGTGAGTGCGAGCAAGAGCGACCCAGCGGCAGACAGAGAGAGAGAAAGAGAGAGAGAGAGAGAGAGAGAGAGAGAACTTCCAAAGCTTTAATTTTATAACCTTCATCTTGAACCACTGTATACGAGTGTATGCCTTCGCTTGCCTTGTGCATGCTCATATGTGTGAGTGCGTTGTGATTGCGTGCTTAGTTGAAGGTATGGGTAGCTGTGTGAGTGAATATGAGGCTGTGGGCCAGCATCAGTGCTTGTATACTGAGTGTTTTTGGTGTTTGCAGCCCAATTGTTCTTTTCACTGAAGACACTTTGAACAATAACAAACACAATACTAACACACGGTATAATAACGAAAGTAGACAAAACAACAGCAACAGTAACAACGAATGCAACAGGAGGGTGTTTAGCTAAATAATTTATCGGCAATTTTTGTTTCCCAGTGTTTGTGGTTCTCTCCTCCTTTCGGTGAAGCTACAATGCTTTCTTGCTAGGCTGCTTCTGCTTTCGCTCCTCTTCTCATAGGTAGTAAGCATTCACACCCTTTTTGGTCCTAGCACTGTCCTCATAATAAATTTAAAAACTTTATTTCAGAATTTACACTACTCTTTGTGGTTATTTGCGACACACACATAACATTACCAACCCTTCGTCTTTCTCGCGGCCTACCGGTTCTGTTAGCATGTATCTTTGATGTGTATGTGTGCTTGCTTGTTTTTGGCGCGTACTGCGTCATTGAAACTTGCAAGGAAGTTTATGGTCCTGCTGTGAAGCAGCGGAGTCCTGATATTCGTGGACTTCCGGGAATAACTTCATAAGAACTTACATCGACGATTTTCTGTGCGAAATTTGAAAGTTTCTTAGTCCACAGTATTATTGATTATTGAATTCAGTTATCATAAATCCATGTAAATACTTTTTCAATTTTAATACAAAACAAAATTTTACGACTACATGAGCGACACAGGCCTTAGAGAGGAGAAAAAAGAGTTCAACTCATTATTGTCGAAAGAAATTCTGGCTGCAGTTTAAAGTGTTTAAATAGCACTTTCATAACTAATTAATACACAGTTTAACAAATTGCAAACTACATGCACGTAGCCCCCGCAAAGTTATAACAAATACAAATCAAATTTCAAAAATTGTTAAAAAAAAAACTGTCAAATGGAAGGCACGCTTCCAGTGGGTTGTTATTGCAGAGCCGGAAGGAGCATCACTAAATTTAGCGCTTCTTTTGAGGCTATACAAGAACCGAATGGATAAGTCTGGATTATCACGAATACCTTTGAGATAACAATTTAAATTTCATGTACTTTTAATTTCCCATCGCAAATTTAAAAGTTTAATAAATACAAAAAAAAAACAGAAGGTGACATTTGAAAGCGGTGTCCTTGCTGACAAAACAAAAACAAACCAATTTCAAGTTCAACTCTTCCAGAGCGTAACAAACCCAACAATAAAAGTACTGACACAGAAAGAGAACCAAATCATAGAAACTTCATTTTGCGAGCGTAGAAAAGAGAGAGAAAGTGCTTTCCAGACCACCACTACTAGCGTATAATCTTATAAATAACCCAGCAAACAATTATGCGTAGCACTTTCATTCCGCTTATCGAAAGTAAAATTCATCATACGATAACTCAATGTATGCCCAACTACGAGCATGACATACCGTATTACTTATTAGCGACCATATGCGACTCCAAAGTTTGATACCCTGAATAATTGGCCTCTAATTATTGAGATATTATTCTCAATTTGGAACCATATTGACCGTGTAACTCCCAAACCCATGAAACGGAATGCATTTACCTTGAAACAAAATTTAATAACAAAATACATTATCTTTCATATTTTCAGAAAAATATGTCATTATGACGTAGAGGGTTGACGGTCACAAGATTGCCATACTTACCCCTCTATTCGCGCGAGCTGTCTCACTTGAGTTCTGTCTCAAGTGAGACACGATTTTTGTCAGTTGATTTTGTGACATCTATTAAGAGCCAACTGTCCCAAGCAGAAAGCTCGTTAAATTCATCTGATTCATGAAGTTGGGCACATTGAACTTGAATTTTTGAAATGTCGGAACAAAATAAATAAGTATTTGGATTTAATTTTAGAAAGTGGAAGAAATCCGTAATTAACGTTTATTTCAAACCAGCAAAAATCAAATGACCACGCAGCAGCAGTTGCAGTTTTATGTCGCTTATTGCAAAAGGCACCGAGGAAGGCAGGAAATTTGCAGTTACAATATTTATATATATATATATATATATATATATATATATATATATATATATATATATATATATATATATATATATATATATATATATACATATATATATATATATATATATATATATATATATATATATATATATATATATATATATATATATATATATATATATAAATATATACATATACAAATTATTTCCTTTTATTTCGTTGTGATCTGCTATCGAGGTTGTCTCAATAAAAATCTCATGTGTCACTCAGAGATCTTACAGTTTTCTCTGTGAATATTTCTGAGTCTCTACTGATACTCGGCTGACACATGTGCTGTGTTTAGTTTTGTAACTGAATGGTTATAGTAGTTATAGTTTCACAACTAATAGTGGTTATAGTTTCACAACTAATAAAATTGTAAGAAAACAAATTATACAATAAGTGGAAATACTTATATATCATTCAGTAGTAACGCACGGTAGAGATATGCTAGTGACCAGAACGACAGTCCACACTATTCCGCAAATCATTCTGTAAAATGAAACGAAGATTCATGTCACTGCTGCAAACTAATAGTAGGCTCATTCTGCGTGATCCGTATGGGTATACTTGTAATGTTTATATCACAACTGCGGTTAACACTCAAATTTGCTGCCTACTTTTAGGGCGCTCCAGTTTTGCTATGAGTTGTCACATACATGGCTTTGTTTCGGGTCACAGAATAAAGCTATTAGTAGTTTGTCGCCTTTAACTACTCTCTGAAAAATATCTAACTATTCCCTGAAATATATCGAAATAATATCTGAAATATAATAAAATATATATAAATATATGTAAATATCTGAATAATGAGTAGCCATAACAATATGCTGAAAAGGACTCAATTTAATACAATATATTAAATGTCCACAATCGAATCATATCGTAAATGTATACATTCTTAGTATTGCTGTATATGGTTACGATATACCCACCCTCACACAACACAAATGGCAAAGCGAGCATGTCAGTTGCGTCGTTGGTGTTCGTTTACGATAGCGCCCACTTCGTCAGTTACGAACAACTCTTGTCACTAGCAGAGACGAAGTATTTTGGTTGACTGGGTATACTGGAAACAACGGCTGTACGCGTCGCAACAGCAGCAGCAGTTGCGGACAGGCAAACAACTGGATGTATAAGGATAACACACGGGAGAAACCTACAGAAGCGGAGTTTATAAGGCAATGCGCTTAGCGGCAGTAGCTCAGTTAGCAGTTGGCAATCGTCGTTAGAGGTTCTTGAAAAGTAACCAAACTGAGCACTTCAATTAGAAGTTTCATCATAACAGATATTTCTTTCAAATTGGATCTGAGCAAACACAGTCATTAAGCATTTTCAATTTAATGTAATATGCAATAAAATAAACAGAGGTACAAAAGTGGTGGCATCAGGTTTAGGGAAAACGGTGTTAGCAATTTTGGTGCAATTTGTATTGATAGTGAAATGAAGTGCAAGTTTTGAGTGGCAGTTTACAATTTGAATTTAGAAATTCAAAATTTCGTATCAGAAATTTGTAATGTTTGTGATTGAGATTTGGAATATTTGTCACAAAAGACACAACTGAGTGACTGGTATTGTGTGTTTTGAATGATTGGTGAGTGCGTGTATGGCAATAAAAGTTCAGAAATCGCAGTAGTGGCCCAACAAGATCTGCTCAACTGTGATTGCGACTGGGGGTTTCAGCCATAAATTTGCCATCAAAATTTAAGTGCTTTGCGCATTTTTCGCTCGGCGTTAATTGTCAGTGATTTTCTGGCAAACAATTGCAAACTGTTGCACGCGAGTTTATGTTTGTTGTGGAAGCACAGTAACAAACATAAAAGCAACAAACGGCAGAGCCATTGCCATATACCGAGCAACAGTTGCACTTGCTCATAATTGCGACAATTGGTAAAGTGATTCCGTTTTTTTACGACCAATTTCTTCCTGTTTCGGATTTGTATTTTTTTTTTCAATTTGTTTTACTAAACTCCTTCGTGTTGTTGTTCAGTGTTTAAATGTGCCACGGCATTCGTTTGGCCACATTCGCAGTCACCAGTGCACACACATTGCCACAGTCACAGACAGAATCCATTCATGCAGGCGTGTGCTCCCAAACTGTTGCGCTTTTGCTTGTTTTAAGCATTAAAAGCAGCAGCAACACCGGCAATAACTGCCATTGCCACCACTATTTAGAAAGACATTAACAGCAATTGCTGCATGAGTATTTGCGTGTGCCGTTCGTCGCGTACCGCTTGTGCCTGCTATTAAATACTTTTGTTTTGTCAACCAAAAGTTTATAAAATTAACCCACACACACACACACACACACACTCACTCACGCGATTCCCTACAGAGAATCACACTCACATACCCCATATGCACACGACCGCAGTCACGCACATAACTCGCTTCTTTCATAAGCATAAACACAACAACAGCTGTTAATATCCATTTAAATCGTGCATTTTATGAAAGCTACATTTAAGGATCATCATTAAACTCATAGTGCAAAGTGCAATCGCAGTTAGAGCAAAAGTAATCATATTTACTAAAGTGTTTTCGTGTATAATTTATTTCAGTTGTGACAATTTAAAGGTGAGTAAATACATATTTCTCAAGAATAACTCACTTTATCACAAAATTATTATATACAATATGAATATATATATATATATATATACTCGTATATAATTTTAAAATTGCTAAATAGCAATCTTTTTCAGCTTGCTTAATATTGTGTTTTCACCATATCAGATCAGAGTAATTTTCTTTGCTTGGTGAGGATTAAATAGAAAATGTCACAGAATGCATGAATTGTTTTTGTCTTGCAAGAAGTATTCGGTAGAAAGTATAGGTACGGTGAATCGTACTCAAAATCAATACATTATTCAATGTAGGTTTGCATGTATACCAGTAAATAAATGAGTCGGTAATTATTGTGGTAGGTGATCGATATATAATTGTGAAAATAAAAATATCCAAATAAAAACAAAAATTATTACCTACGGGGCGAGGAGGTCGGTAGCAAAAGAAGCGATTATTTTTGCGGTCTCGCCTACGATAATAGCGCACCCAAAAAGAATATTTTTTCGTATTTACATATATAATCAATTAATTTCCAAATAGATTTGACACATTATGCACCAGTTTCACATAAATTTATTGTATGTAATTGCAGTGAACTTTCAGGTTCCTCATAAAACTCATAAACACATTTACTGCAGTTCTCTGATAGGTACTTAAAATGTCCACTTCAGAAGGTATCAAAAATGTATCAAAAATTCTAACAGCATTCCATAAAGTGACTGACTACTTTTATGATGCACCCTTATTCGTCGTAGGATGCTACGAAATATACTTTCGTTTTGTGGAATAAATGCAACACAACCAGTTCGCCACTAAACTCTTTTGAGTGAGATTTGTAGAAAGTTATATATGTAACATAGTAATACGATTTTAATAATATTTGGCTCTTATATAAATATAATATGTATAGGATGACCTTAAAGGAGTGAAAACAATGTAGAAGAACTTGATTCTATAGAAAATTTACAATAAAACTGTTTGGAACTTTTGGGATGAATATAGTTCTCAAAAGCCATTGAATTCAATTAACAACATTTTTCTCATTGCAATATTTGTGAAAAATTACACAAAATACAGATTTCGCAGTTACTGCCATAGATTTCGTGGCACTCTGTGCAACAAAAGCATTTTATACAACAATTTCTCAGTTATCAATATTGGTGATGTGTGGATTCGCGATATATAATTGCTATACAGAGACTTTTCAATTGGAACAGAAGCAAGCTTCGCCGAAAATTTTGAATGATCCCATCATCTGAAGTCGATTATATGAGGCATGTTGAGAGAATGTGATTCTTGTCACCAAATTAACAGATATAGAAATAGCTCGTCTCTCCTCGGTAAAATTGATTTTGATATTTCGAATCACGGATCAAGGCACTTCATAGCTAGCAAGTACAAAATTTGTCATGTGCGATACTTTTTGCTAATTATGCGACAAGTTTAATAATCTCTTTTCTGTGTAAGAGTGTACTCACCCACTGACTCACCTGAAATGAGGAATCCTTTAGGTGGGATGTATTACTGCAATATTAACTTTGCAACCGTAGCTAATCGAAGACCAGAATACTGTTTATTTATGTTCATAGGTTTAGTGTGTATAGATATACGAGTATATATATACAGTACAATCCCGACAATTCGTAATCTCACGGGACTGAGCAATTATTACGAATTAGTGGGCTTTTCGAGTTAGCGGAATTACGAGTTATCGGAAGCAAAATTGAAAAAAATACGAGTTAAAGGGATTTTCCTTTTTGAAGTATAAATAAAAAGATAAATTAAATTTTTTATATGACATTTACTGTTTATCATAAAAATCAGTTATTTGTGTTTGCTATGCTTCTTTTACACGAATGTTATCAATTATATCATCCAATTTTACAAGAACTTCAATCGCAGTATCGCCAGTTTCAGATTGCAAAAGGCAATCACGAATGTTTGCCATGCTAGATTTGGCACATTTACCGGAAACCTGCGAAATTTCCGGATCGTTGTCATCATTTTCAGAATCATTTTCGTCAGCAGCTTTTAGCCCTAACATATCATCTTCGGTGAAAATTCCTTCTGTAGCCAAATAATCATCAAAATGAGTGTAGTCATTGAAGGTTATACGCCATTCTTCATTTTGTGGAATTTTACCCCACTCCGCTATGTTAAGTTCACTGCTCACTAACAGTGCATTTGAATCGTCGATAAAATCGTAAGCTCGATAACAATTTTTTATAGTTGATTTCGAAATATTTTGCCAAGCTTTAAAAGCAATATTTATTGCAGAATATAAAGTGATAGTATGCTGTTTTTTATCTTCTAGACTTTCAAGCATTTGCAATACTATTTCTTTCCGGTATAATGTCTTAAAATTTTTAATAATCCCTTTGTCGAGTGGCTGAAGTTTGGAAGTAGCGTTTACAGGCAAAAATTGTATACGCATATGACTTAAATCTTCTTTAACATTGTGTGAGGGCAATTATAAACAAACAGTAAAATTTGACGTTGTTGTCTTTCCATTTGTCTATTCAAGGATTGGAGCCATTCAGTGAACAAATTACCAGTCATCCATGCTTTCTTATGGGATCGGTAAGTTACGGATATTGTCTTCACATTCTTAAAACATCTAGGCTTCGCTGATTTTCCAATAATGAAATGGCTCTAGTTTTTCTGTGCCATCCATGTTAACAGCAAGCATTATTGTAATGCGATCTTTACTATGTTTACCGCAATGAGACTTTTCACCTTTTAAACTCATTGTACGGTCAGGAAGGCATTTTAAAAATAGACCTGTTTCCTGTGTGCATTAAAAATATTTTTAGGCTCATAGCCCTCTGTGAGTTTCTGAAGTTTACCATACCAGTCTGAACACACACCATCATCCACAAAAGCACTTTCACCACAAATTTTCCGAAAACTTATGTTATTCTTTTTTTTAAACCGATCATACCAACCATCGCTCGCTTTAAATTCAGTTAAGCCTAATTTAACTGCATAAATCAGTGCTCCACCAACTGGTATGTTAGAATGACGACACTGCTCCAACCATTTCATCAGCGCGTGCTCCAATTCCGGGAATTCACATAGCTTTGTCTCTTCAACTTTGTTTTTGATGAAAGATCTAAGTAAAAGTCACTTTTTTTTAAAATCGATGTCAAAGTTGATGGAGTAACTTTATATCTAGCCGCCACTTAAACTTTTTTTTCACAGTTTGATACGGCATTAATAATTTCCTGCTTTGTTTTTACAGACAAACTGTTGCAACTCCGCTTCGACATTTTTACTGAATGAAATTAGTTACATGAAAAATTAACATGAAAAAAGCGCATCAAAAACAATAATGGCAAAACATTACAGTGAATATTTACTACGAGAGCATTCTCTTGTTTCTTTCTGTTTCCTCAGTTAATTTTTTTTTTGGTTATTACGAGTTATAAGACATTTTTGATCGATTTCTCTACGAAAATATTACGACTTACTGAGAGGTCTAAAATGCATACATTTTATACGAATTTTCGCGATTTTTTCAAGGGACCGAACATTTTTTACGAGTTATCGGGTTTGCGAATTATAAGAATTGTACTGTATATATGTATATATATATGTATATACAGTACAATTCGAGGATTGGAAAAAACGCTGGCATAAGTGTATTATATCTCAGGAGAATTACTTTGAAGGGGACAAGATAGTTGTTGATGAATAAATAAATACTTTATTTTTTGATCACACCTCGTATATATATATATATATATATTATATATATACATATATACATATATATATATATATATATATATATATATATATATTATGTATATATATATATATATGTATATATATATATATATATATATATATATTATATATATATATATATATATATATATATATATATATATATATATATATATATATATATATATATATATATACACACACACACATATATATATATATATATATATATACAATTTATTACAATAACAGAAAACTTAATTTGTATGGTTTTCTGTTATTGTAATTAATTGTAGTTAGAATTGTACTTTAGGCCATAACTGGATAATAAAATTATGAATTATAACCAAGCTTACAACAAGTGAAGTTTATTTCATCCCTCAGCAAGTTGTTCAAGTTCAAGTGCTTGAAACAACTAACTCAATTTCCATCATCCAGCACCTACAAGCGTTATAAATGTCTCTTCACCGGCTACTTTCTGGATTGTCGAACATCATAACCGAGCAACCATAGGAGTACTACGAGGGTAACATTAAACACATCAACAAACTATGGGATGAGATCGATACCATAAATTACAAGATCTTTGAGGAAATATCAACACCAGAAGACGAAGGGTACGACCATTCAGCATACCTGGACATGGAAGATCAGGTTCATAAGCAGTTGATTGTTTTGTCCACCAAAGTAAGGGCTCCGACTTCCACACTGCAACCTGAAGCGCTTGCATGTCGTTTGCCCAAAATTTCCACACCAAAATTTGAAGGCAACTACTTCAAATGGCACCAATTCTTTGATATGTTCTCAGAAATGGTGCACAAGACTCCAATTGCCCCAACACGAAAAATGTGGTACTTGAAGTAGAATGTCACTGGAGAAGCAGAAAGACTTATCATCTACCATTAACCCAGGAGAATTATGAGACAGCGTGGAAAATTTTCCCAGACCGGTACCACAACAAACGAGTGCTGGCCTCAACACTACTGCAACAACTCATAGGGCATTCAAGCCTATCACCAGAAAACACTTCCTCAGGAGCAATAAAAGATCTCCATGATGTTTTAAGAGAAAGCATCTTGGCTATCAACAATATAGGAGTCGACACATCCTCGCAGGGCCCAATATAGCTGCACATCCTCGTGAAGAAGTTAGACCGCCAGAGACACTTGCTGTACGAGCAGTCATTAAAGAATCAAAAGGAGATTCAAACGTTGGAAGACTTTCTGCACTCATCGCTTCCAATCTCTGGAAACTCTCGGTGGACGAGAAATACCACATTCATCAAGGGTAGTGTCAACAGTTGCAACTGCGACTACGAAATGCAACTTTTGTCAAGGCACAAACCATCCGCTGTATTATTGTAAATCATTTCTACAATTATCAGCAGTAGCTAGACTAAACTGGGCTCAAAGGCAACAACTATGCGTTAATCGCCTTAAGGGCAACCACACGTCAAAAACATGCACCGCACGCGGCTGTTCGAAACGTAACAGAAAACACAATTCACTGCTGCACTTGGGAACCAACACCCCATCATTAAAAGAGAGCCAACATATCCAAACATCAACAAAACATAAGATAGAACATAAAGCTGCCAGTTTATCAGTTACATCAGCAGCAGCCAATACATTGTCGGCATCCCAAGGCCATGTTTTGTTAGCAACAGCCATCATGGCAAGCAACGGACGATCTAATGAGTTCAGAGCCATCTTAGATTCCGGCGCACAGGTCAACTTAGGGACCGAACGGCTCATCAAGCGGCTAGCAATTACTCCAAGCTACGCAACGCTCAGCATTGAAGGCATTGGTCACAGCAGAAAAACGGCAAACCAGCCCGTGAACATCCAACTCCAGTCACGAAAAAGCATTTTTTCTGCAAGGTTAGAGGCATTCGTATTGCCAGATATTGTCCCAATGCACCCGGTACTATCTCTGAACAACTCATCATAGAGATCACCGAAAGAAGTGTTACTAGCCCATCCTCACTTGATATGCCCAGGCAAAATCGACGTTTTGCTTGGCGCAGAATTTCACCATCAGCTACTCCTCACCGGGCAAATAAGGTTAGGAGAAAATCTCCCAATCCTACAAAACACAGTGCTTGGTTGGGTGGCAGCTGGCAAAATCGGTGTTCAAGATTCCAAACGCGCTATATGCGGGGTACTGACAAATGAGGTAAAGCTGTAAGAAGAGTCAATCGAAAAATTTTGGAACCTTGAAGAAATGGAAGACACAAAACCAACAATGTCTGCCACAGAAAAACTATATGAAAATCATTTCGCAGTGAACTCCACTCGAAACCATCAATGTCGATACATGGTCAAGATTCCAATCGCAGAACATACATCCGCTCTAGGCGACTGCCTAGCAGCAGATAAGGACTTGAGGGTTCAGTATACCGCATTCATGGACGAATACGAATCATTGGGGCACATGACAAACAAATCCCGACAGCATAACATCACCATGTTATTTCATCCCGCATCATTGCATTAAGCGGCCAGAAAGCAGCACCACGAAGTTTAGAATCGTGTTTGATGCCTCAGATCTCAACGACCTTATGCATATAGCGCCAACGATTCAAAGCGAACTCCTTACGATTTTACTGCGATTCCGATGTCCACGATTTGTCTTCACGTCTGACATACAAAAAATGTACAGACAAATTTTGGTTCATGCGGACGATCGAAAGTACCAGCTAATCGTTTGGAGGAAAGGAAAAACCTCGCGTAGCACCACTGAAAGTACATACAAATAATTCCACGGCAGGAGCTCTGCTCATCATTACTCAGTGCTCAGTTAGCAGCACGAGAAAAGAAGGACTTGAGCTTAATCGATGTCCCAACGTATCTGTGGACTGACTCACAAACTGTTCTCTCATGGATCAACGCACAAGTCAACGTCATTCCAACCCTTTGTCGCTAACAGAATTGCAAGAATTCAAGAGCTCTCTATCGCCTCCCAATGGCGACACGTCCGTTTTCAGGAAAACCCAGCAGATATACTATTCAGAGTTAAGCACCTGCAATATGTGGTTTTACGGACTTATCTTCCTTCACAGAAAAATGGACCAATTGGTCAAAACCATACTCAAGAGAACTGGCCATCGAGACTACGATCGAAAGGAAATGAAGCGAGGTAACAGCAACTATCACGGCTGGAAACGACTTAGAAAATATGATCTACAAAATTAACCACAAAAACTCGTTCAAAACACTAACAAACATCGTAGCATATGTATTGAGATTTATAAATCATTCAAAGACTATGAAAAAGGAACGAAAAAGTCACACTGCGCTAACTCCTCAAGAACAAAGCAAAGCTCTAACAGTCATCATCTACGCCATGCAAGTATATGAGTTCAGAGAAGACATCAAGGCACTCGCCGAAAATACAAATCTGAGCAAAAACAGTCAGTTAGCCAACCTCAACCCATTTGTGGACGAAGGGATAATGCGTGTGGGAGGACGCCGTCAAGCATCCACCATTTCATATAATGCCAACCATCCAATACTCATTAAACACACGACGACCCCCTGTCAAAACCTGGTGTATGGAAGCGTCCAATCCACAGGCTCGCACCCCTTCCAAAAACGGACCCTGATGCGGATAACGATTTCGGTGAACCTTCCCAGCTCAGCAATAACAACCTAAACAGCGTCCCTCTCACAACCGCCCAGCCTAGTTCAACGAATCGAATGCAATAGCAACAAAAAGGAGGCGAGCTTCACCGATCAGCTCTCTCCTGTTAACAGTTATTGTTTCTTTGCTACTGATCCCAGCAATATTAAGCAGCTGATGTCGTCAAATGTTGGTAAAGACCCTGGGATATATTTCGAAGGCATCGGGACAACAGGAATGATAACAGCAGTATGGAAAATGGTGGTGTACTATGACTTGGCCTCATTTTGGGCAGAAATCGATACCTTACCTTCCGGCATATTAGCACTCCAGAACTTATGTACAAGAGCAGAACAAAACTCCATGTGTTATGCCCTAAGCAGCAACCTCAATCAAACACGGGATGAGCTACTGCAGGACAAAGATATGCTATCGATTGGGCGTAAAAGAAGAGCGGCACTCAATATAGTTGGAAACGTCGCTCGCACCCTCTTCGGTGTTCTCGACTCAGACTACGAGGAAGAAATGTCTCACACAATTAATGAAGTAAAAAATAACGAAAATCATCTGCAACGTTTACTTCAAAATCATACCTCCATCATTGACTCTACCATTAATGTCAACAAGAAGGACGAACGAGCAACAAGGTCATGAATTTGCGAGCTAGAGAAGACCATAGACGCAGTAAATACCAGCGTGATCGGCAACACGTCAAATCAAGATTGCGCACTTACTGACTTAACCAGCAACCCAATTGTCAGTAATGGCGGCCAACCTGCAAGGAATACAGGCAGACATAATCGATGTGCTCACATATACACACCATCAGTCCAACATTACTCACGCCGCAACAACTACAAGCTCAGATCAGCACCATTTAGGGGCACCTTCCGTTAGCATTCCATAACATAGAACAATTCTATAAAATAATAAAAGCAGAAGGAGCAGTCACAAAGAGCAATCTCCACCTCTAATCGATCAACAACATTTCGACCTGTTCCAACTCATTCCGATTCCAATTATGAAGAACGAAACAATGTACACAATAGCGCCACATACCTCCTTTTTATCAGTCAAGCCTCAACGAGATCAATGCGTCACAACCAAGGATGACGCCTACATACTCGTATATGAAAGCAACCACCCGACCTATGGAAGAGAATCAGCGGCATTTTCCTGCGAAATTCAATTCTATCAACAACAATTCAAAGTCTATTCAACAACAAACCCACAACAGATTGTAGCATCACACAATTACATCATAGCTCTATGTGGACCCAATTGCATCAGAAGAATCAGTGGATATTCTCAACTACATCAGAGACTGAAATGTCAACAGTGTGTGGAACCCAAATTGCTCAACTAATAATAACAGGCTCTGGAATATTAACCATGCATCCTAACTGTATCGCCAAAACTAAAGTAATCACAATTCAAGATCACTACAGCAATTTCAGTTCCATATACACATCCTACACCAGGTTCAAATACTTTAGTGCCATCAATACCATTCACGAAGTACCCAAGGCCCCCAAGGAGAAAAACATAACATTTGAAACTCAATTGGATGTCCTCACCCGCCTAACACATGAAACCTACCAGAACCGACCAGGAAACATCAGGTCCAACAGTCACCACCACCATGTGGTCAGCTATACCGCCCTTTTGGTATCCGCAACAGTTCTCATGATGAAAAGATTCAAGAAATTCCAGCCAAAACCAACGCCGCGATAGCAGCCACCGCCATTCACCGTCAACTTAGAAGCGAGTTGACCAAAATTGCTCAACGCGGGGAATGTACGAACAGTAATTTGATTAAAACACGTAACATTTGTGATATCCTGGTGCAAGTACCAGTGCTATCATTCAGCAAACCAACAAAGTCCAACGTTGCGAACCAACAAGCAGAATTCACAGCAGTGTGCGCAAAGAATCAATAATATGGACAAATTTAATGAGGCATGGGCACAATTCGAAATAACCGACATTACAATAAGGCTGCTCGAAAATATATCCATGGACCATCCGAATTTCACGATGGGCGTGACGGTTAGTAAGCGGTTGGTAAACTGCTTTACTAGTCTCCTCTTTTGAAATTAATGTTGTTAGCTCATATTTATGCGTCGTTTGCAAGAGTTGCTTCCAATGCATTCCAATCTAAACGAAATGGAATGGATGTTGACTTTGGGGTCAACCAAATTGAAATATACTCGTATTCCGAATTACGTACCGGGCTGCAAAGTTCATTGCCCACTTAAGTCCTTCAAATATTTTAATGCTTGCATACTACAACGAGTACAATGCAATTAGTTGCGCTCAACAGATGCAACTATTTGTGTAGAAAATGTGCTAACCCCTGCACCCATACATGCGATGGACTAGTAGCTTGATTAGTTAGCTGATCAGCTTAACAAGGCTTGCACTGGTGGCAATAAATTCTAAGTTTCTCAATGTGGCAGTGCATGAATTGCTGGCCAGCTGGCATCTTGAGTTGTTTATGGTCGTGTAGCTGCAGTGCCTTTGCAATTTCAGTACAGCACACTTTCAAACCAATTAACTAGAATTCTTCTACCATCCGCACATGCACCACTCGCTAGCCCTGCATACCAACTTTATAAATATATTGCCTCATTAGATAAAAAAAAATACACAAAATAAATTCAGTTTATAACTAGAAAGCAAAGAAGGAGAAAAATGCCTGCTGCTTAGTACTTTAATTGACACGCGGGTTAATGTAATTCACAATGAAGCAGCAAAATCGTTGGATATTTTCAAATTCCCCGCGGCATCTGCCCCGTTCGCTCCTGCTTTAAAATGCGTAGGTGAAAGTGAACTCGAACACAACAAAATCCACGAAATAATTTCGCGGAAAAATTTTTAAATTCATTTTTTGGTCTTTTTGTTTGCTAATAATTGCCACTGCTGGCATGCGTGAACATTTTAACAAGCGTATCAGTGCGTACGGCATTCTGCTACGCCGTTGTTGCATGTGCCGGCGCGTACGTGTGTGAGCATGTAAAACAGAAAGAATCAAATTGATTGAGCCGGTGACATAATTGAAATTTATGTGAAAATTTCTACCACACAATGTTACAAATGTTCCATGTGTGGGTGTGTGAGCCAATGGTTGGGATGTCGGAGGAGCTTCATAAGGAATGGTACTGATACGACGCCGAGAGGCCTAATTTAATCACACTTAATAATTCAGTTAAATGTAATACATTATTTTCTCAGGTGCGGGCGTGGTTGGTACAAAATTAGCAAAATTTGTATTAATTATAAAAGTGAAAACGCAGACAGCCTTCAGCTCAGCTCTTCTTAAGTCAACTTAAGTCAGTTGCTGTTGCATCTGCTTTTTGATTTGTTGGCCAGAGATAGAGACAGTCCGAGATTGGCAAGATGTTTGCCTGTAGACCACGTAATGACACAAATTCGAGCTACTTTTAGATACCTCATATTGCACAGCAGGCGAACCGACAACTGGCAGAGAATGGCTTCTTGGGCATTATGCAGTCCACATTTCAAGTAATGAGTCGCTAGGTTCCGCTGTGATGAATCTCATTTTTCAGATCCTCATTAAGTTCTCCAGATTTAATGAAACGAAACGATGGGGCAATTATGCAGCTCGTGTGTAATAATATTTAAGAGCAGTTGATTTAGCAATACCATTAAATATTACTTTTAGGGCAAAGTGTCGCAGATGGAAATTTCACATGAAATTTTAAAGTTGGAATTAATGATGATGACTACGAAACACAACTGGTCCTGGTCGTTATTGTTGTAGTGGGGTGAAGAAAATATCAAGGAGTTAAAAATTAAACTCCATGCTTTGCATGAACCGTGTATTTTTCTTTTCAAATTGTTTTGGACAAATGGGAAAAATAAGTTAACTCATAACTCTCCATATATGTGTGTGTGTGTGAAATGTTGTTGTTGCTGTTGCTGTTGGCAGGCACTCACAATTTAACCTCAATAATTAAAACGCAAAAGAGCACAAAGCTTTAGCTTCGGTGGTTGTATTTAAAGCGGTTTCCATAATGGACCAACCCGCAAAGAGTGCTGGCAGGCGTACCGGCGGGTAACTGCTGTAGTGGCGTAATTTGAGCGTGTAACTGCTCGGTTTGAATATTTTTTTGTTGTTTTTTTTGTTGGTACAGTATGCTTTTCACTTGGGTATTTAATTTTCATAAATGAGGTTTATTTGCTTCATGCTCAGCGTTGTGCGTATGCTAAGTGAACCTAATTGGCGGTGGTATTTAATTAAAAAGGCTTGCTTAATTGGCATAAAGACCTAAGAAACCGCGAACACCGTTTCTGCTCCTGTTGGTATATTTTACATTCAAAAGAGATTTCCAACTGACCGGAAGCGGAAGTGTTGCATAACAATGAGAGCAGCAGCAAAGCAAGCGAATATACAAAGCAGTACACCAACGGCAATAACAATGATAACAATACAAGAGCGGTATGCTGCTACCCCGCTTGTGTTCGGAAGCATTCATTTTGGGTCTCCAGCACTTTGCTGATCTTTATTTCTGTTTTGTGCTGTGGCCCCAAATCCTTATGCTAGACATAGCTTATACGAGTATGAAGAATTGAATTCCTTTTTTTCTCCTTCTTTTGCATTTACTTTTGTTCATACTTTAAATAACTTATTAAGCATTTTTTATAATTGTACCACTTAATCGCATCCGGTCAATAAAATTTAAAATTTTATTGTTTTCGCTTATTCAGTTCACATTCAGTAAGCGAAGTTTAAATGCTGTATAAAGCTGGGCGTATGAGTGACATTTATTAAAACAAAGTTTGTGTGGGACGAATGCTGTAACGAGCGGCAAGCATACTGTGATAAACTGTGTTTTCAGGCAGTTGAGCACCCAGAGCAGAACTACCAATTCACTAATTCACTAATCGCTCTGAGGTCAGCTGCCCTTCCTGGCAAATGATGAGCTTTATAGTTGTGTTATGAAATTGCTGAGTTGGTGTTGAAATTAAGCAAGTGGATTCAATGTTGTTTATGACTTGATTAATAAGTGGAACGTGCAGAAAGTGGAAAAAATGACCATGGTTTTGAAATAACAATTAAATTGCTACCTATAATTTTGTTCACTTATCAATTCTCCCACACACAAAAGCAACCAATGTATCACATTTTCCTAAGTAGAAAGAGTGAAAAGAAAATTCAGCACGCCTGTTGCTGTTTATTTCGCTACGCATAGCCACAAAGGGATAATGTATATTTGATTTTATTTCGTTACAATAACAATGAACCTATTGTAAGGCACACTCACACGCACTCACTGTAAGGTAACCCAACGCGCAAACTGCTTCGCATAGAGTATGAGTATGAGACATAAGCAAAATATAAAATACCACAGGCTGTATGGAATGCTCTCACCTGGATTGAGATTTACAAAACACTTTCAATGAAATGCGTAAAATCGCATGGCAAACAAAAGAAATGTACGAAAATATGTAATAAAAGTATTGCCAGAATAAGTGAATTAAGACGAAAATGCGTAAATGTGTCGTTCGAGAAGTAAGTGGAGCAGCAACAGCACAGCAACAGCAACAGGAGCAGGAGCGACAGGGGCAAATACGTACACAGGAATGGCATAAAAAGGAAACAATGAACGAAATTCCTGTACAAATATTTCGGATGATATTTTTAGACAAACTGCTGCGAGTGCCTAGACACCAGTCAACATGCGCATAGAAAATAGGAATATATTTTTTAAAGTCATTAAAAGTTGCTAAAGTGAATTTGTGACCAAAAATGGAAATGAGAAAAGATTTTGTAAATCAAGTCTTAGCAGGATAGTGCGATAAAGAAGCTGAAGCTAATGTTTTCAAAATGAAACCCTCACATGAGACTCGAGAGATAGTAATTGAGTAATCTTGAACAAGCCGCCGGGTTTTAGGCTCATTGAGTAGTGTATTATAAAGAATGCTGGCCTCATCAAATAAAGTGGATATGGCATAGATAATGCAGCAATATGACTTAATAGTTAGTTACTTTTACTGTTAATAGAGGCAGAGTATACCTGACACAAATGCTAAAGAACATTCTGGCTCTGTGTCTTTAGAAGTGAAGGGAGCGCTCCCGATTTATAGGCTCGCCTTTTATAGGAACTTACACTACTGTACTTGTCAACTTAGTCTCTATGAAAGCCAACTCTATTTTCAGGCATTATATTTAAACTGATCAGATGCCGAATTGCCCTCAAAGTGCTCTATGTGAGCCATAATTTGGTCCTGCCTAAGCCCATAAACAACTCATGCGGCCATCTGTGATGTTTGCGGTGTTACTGAGAGAGATTCTCAGTTCATGTGCTGGACATAATGGCCAAAATACCAACCACAAACAGTCACTTACCCATATATAGCTGCGAGTATACATGTTTACACTTACTCATGCACACACACATCCACACATATGCTCAAGTGAATATGCACAAGGAGCATTTGTTATAAATTGAATGCGATTTATAGTACGTCTATATTTAAGCGCTCGCTTTATGTGTTAATTCTGCCGGAAAGAGCGTGCGTTACAATTCATTTAGATAAAGCATTCTGGCGAGTCCTCCTGACGACCCCACTGAACGACTGCCCTGCTGTTCTGGACACATTTGCTGTATAGCCTTCACCTACATTGCATTTATTTTTAGCCCCGAAAGCAAAAAATCAAGAAACCAGCCAATGAACGCATGAACCTAGCCGGAACACACACACAGAACTAATGCCAAACAGTAAACTAAAGCAAATGAAACATGAAGTTTTTCGTGGTCTTCTTGTTTTTTCCCGTCCATTTTGCAGGCATTTGCCACACTGTTGTTGTTACTGGCGTTTATCGCAGTTGCAGCAGCGTTAAAATTAACTTTTTTGTTTGCTTAACAAACGCCTTGTGGCATTTGAGGCATTTAAATGGAAATACTCGCACTACATTCACCCATATGCTCACTGCCATGCATATGATATGTGTGGACCCCACTCCACTTAGCTACCTACACAAAACCAAAACAACAACACCAACAGGAAGAGGAACATGGGCAGCAGCTGTCGTTCTTGCATATGCCACGTGCGCCTATATGTTCACTCGTATCTGTAGCGGCTTTATGGCTTAATCATAAATTTTTAGTCTATTTAATATATGCTTTGTAGACACACACAAGCACATACACATGCTTTCCTACGTATATTGCAAAGGGTTGACATCAAAAGTTTTTCCGATTGTATGCGGTGTACGCGCGTGATAAAGTAAACACACGAACTGGTGGGGTGGTGGGCGTTTATTGTGGTATCCAATTCAGGCAGTGACACTAAAATTGTTAATGGAGCAGCGCTGCAGCCACATGGAAGTGATTAACTGAATGCTAGACACTGGTCCTGTTTAGTCGTATGCAGAGTCCCGTACGATGTACTACAACACAAACATATTAAATTTCAATTTCTCATTTACGCTAACTGTCCGCTTGTAATGCCATTTTCAGCTACGACTCTGCTCGTGATGTGCTGATAATGACAACGATGAAAAGCAGCGTAACCTGTCCGCCGGCTCTATGAATTTATAAATGCGCATTTATTCCAATAGATTCGAGCGGCATACCGTACAAAGGCTACAAACAAACAGAAGTGGTGGAAAGATGAATAAAATTGCGTTGCAAATAAACTTGTGAATAAATATTGATTTAAAACCCTGCGGCGGAGACCGGAAACGCATTTGCCCGCTTCACATGCATACGCTTTGACACAGATAACGTATCTGAACTTATCGCATTGTCAACGAGAAATGGATGAATGTCGAGCCTTGTTTGGGCAGTCAGTCGCCACGTCAGATGCGAGCTGTGAACTTTCGTTTCAAGTACAACTTCAGCTAACTGCCTGCTGCTCTTTCTGAATTTAAAGAGGTTCATATAGTAAAGTTATGCGTCGCTCTCTTTCCCCTAGTATGGCTCATTATTTAGTTCCATTCAAACGGCCCAACTGCATGCGGTGCTGCGTTCAATGGGCCCAAGGTCCAAGCCAATTGTATACCAAAATCGTAATAGTAAAGCAAAACTAAACATACACTATATATAAACATAGCTCCATTTTCCAGTTGAATAGTTCAGTCCTTTAGCCTTCCTCAGCTTTGCCTGCACGTACATTACAACTCCTTCAGCTTCCCATTTGAGCTTGCCTAAGTGGCTATTTGTCATGTAGTTCATAACTGCATCTCAATGTGTGCACATCATGATTTTCGCAAATTGTCATCGACATATAATTTGCAAGCACACACACACACACACAAACAATAAAGTCGGCGTTCTCAAACAACTTGCACGTACTCGTACTTTATATAATTTAAGCTGAGCATTTACGATGACATCACGTGTGCATGCCTAGGCGTTGTCTTCCCATTGTGTACGCGCACATGGTCCTATCCTCTAGTTTTATTTTCTTCTTTTTCGCTGCATATTTCCTCATTTCAAGTTTTCCAAAACTACTCCAAAGACAAATTCGCCGTGACCTAGCATTGCAGTCAATGCCATGTGTGTGGGTAGCCGAAAAGTTGTGTGCACATATGCCGAGAATAACAGCGCATGTATTTGCCATTGCATATACGAGTATGCATGCATGTATGCCTGCAAGTATGCCTGCATGCAATAATAAATGTTGCTCATACGCCATGTTCACCGCTAAGAGTCGCTTTAGTGATATTAGCTACATGTGAATAAAAGGCAAAAACTAGAAAATAACAGGCATTTTGAACCACATTTAAACATATTAATTTTGAATGTAAAAGCAAGAGCTCAAAACCCAACCGCAAATTCATTACAGACTCTGCGGTTTATAGTGCAGTAACGATAAATTTGATCCTTGGTATGAACTCAACATTAACTCGGAAAAATGCACTTTGCAAGTGTGCCTGCATTCACATGCAAACCTGCATATGCATATAAATAAGCAATAATATGCCACAAATGTCGTTACTTGGTCGTAAACCTCGAATGTGGAGCAGCAAAACATATCAATTGAATTATGTGGTATTAATAGTAAATTTCCAATAATCTAGCACAGGGGTATCCAAACTTTTTGCCGCAAGGGCCAGATTGGGATTTAATCCATTTGCGGCTGGCCACTTGAATATGTGAATGAACAAATTTTATTATGACTAAGGCAGCATTCGATTTTATTTTTAACAGTTAATTTCAGATATACATACATCTTCAGAAAATTATTGCATGCAACTTTTAATGGGAATGATGAAACCCTGTTTAGTGCTGAGGAATTTAATTAAATTTGGGATATAAATCTGAAACATCAATTATCGGCAATGATCGCAAATCAATTGCAATGATCCGCCAAATGTGCCCTGTACTTCGATTTCAGATACTTCATCCTAGAAAAAGTTGGTTCGTACATATAAGTGGTCCCAAACATAGAAATAAATTTACGAGCAAATTGCTTTAAATTTGGAAACTCTTTTGTATTAAAAAATTTCTAAAAATCGACCAAGTTTACTTCCTTGTATTTATCCTTGATTTGGTCCTTAGCTTGAAGGTCCATAATTTCCATTTGAAGCTGACTTGAAACGCCAGCAACGTTGCAGTCAAATGGATTTTGAAAAACCCGAATTTCCTTTGAATTCATGTCAATATCAGAAAATTCTTGTTTTAAATCCGCGATGACTTTTACTGCAAATCTGGTTGGAAATTATCCATCAATTTCTGCATTCAATTCTTCACAGCACTGGAAATGGCTAAAATTACATTCATTTATCTGACTTTCGAGCAATATCAGTTTTGTCCTGAATGCTTTGACAAAATAAGTTGGTTTTACCTTGGAGCTTTAAGTTCAAGTTGTTCACGTGTGTCACAACATCTGCAACAAAAGCCAACTTCCGGAGCCACTCGCCATCCAATAAAAGTCGTTCAGGGCGATTTTTCCCCTCAAGAAACAAACTAATTTCGTTTCTAAGCTTAAAGAACCCAACAACACCGATGTTTGCAGCACATATTCTTCTTCCTCCATCAATTTTCACACCTTGCAGTCGATTTAAGTCCGAGCTTGTCAACGTTTTTTGTAGTTCTTTGAAAATATCTTCTCCAGTTGCAATGCTGTGCAACCTGTTAAAGGAAGCTAATTCTTGTGTGACATTAATTTCGTCGTCAACTCCATGAAAAAAAACTAAAAGCTGTGAGGTGTCACTAACATCAGTCGATTCATCCATCACGAGCGAATACCGAGTTAAACGCTGTGCTTTACCAGTTATCTGGTGCAGAATATTGTTCCCAATATCATCAATTCGACGAGCAACAGTATTACGGGAAAGACTGAGCATTTTCTGGGCGCAACTCACCAACAGCTTCCATCATATACTCCTTACCGATGTTTCCATCCATACAGCGGATTCCTTCTTTCCGCAAAATATAATCAACTTTCATGCTAACTAAGCTAAACGCTCCATTTGCCGCGCTTGCCTTCCAAAATAAATTCTGTTGAGTACACAAACTACGATGCATTGTTTCAAATTTTTCAGTACGCTGCTTGTTCTTAAATTGTGAGTAGGTTGAAGAATGTTTTGTTTCATAATTATATTCCTTCATTACAGCAACAGTGTCACTGCAAATTACACATACAGATTTGTCATTCTTTGACTGTGATTGGACAAAAAATAATTTCACTTCCCATTCTTCATTAAAAACGTGTCACTTGTCATTAATTTCTTTTTTTTTTTGTTTCCATGTTTAAACCGTAATAAATAATATATAATAATAATAAGGAATTTGAGTAGCTTTTTTGGATTCTTCTTTGATTCTACTCATAAAATGAGTGAATTTTCTTCTCTCATTCCTTTTTCTAGTTTCCGCTATGAGGCATTACCGCTGTTATTAAACAAATGAGACAAAAAAATTAACACACCAAAGGAAACGAAGTGTTCTTGACAAGAAAGTCGAAGCGTATATGCCTAGTGAGATTGCTCGCTAAACTCGTGTCTCTTTTTCAATTGTATTACCCGTTTATCTCCCTCAAAGCTACCAAATGGCATCGCAAAAAAGTGTCAATCGTCGTATGATGAGGCATTACTTTGTAGCCTTTCAACACATCAAGAACGTAGAGAGTCATTTTGAAGCTCAACAACTGAAGTTGAATCAAAGTTGAAGCCGTCACTATAAATTAATTTTTCAACCTTCTCAAGCCTTTTTTAAATTTTCAATATACATCTTTGAAAAGCAAATGGATTTGCATGAAAAAATCAGTATTTTTCAAAAACCTTCACGGGCCGGATAAAATAACCTGGCGGGCCATGGTTTGAGCACCCCTGCTAGATTCTAGTATATAGAAACTAATAGAAAGAGCAAGGGGTTTACGATATATAATTACAAATGAACATCCTTAGTTCTGTTCAAATATTTGTACATACTTCGTTGCCAAATGAGTCTGTTGCATTAAGTTTGGATTTCGTTATCTTTGTATATTATATACATATAATATCTGAGAAGTTGCAACAACCTTTGCTATATAGAATAAATGCATATAAATTGTGCGCCTCCAATACTCCAGCCATTTGCATAGATTCTTGCCACTAATGCCACAATCTTACAGGTATGTGACGGAATACTGCAGCATAAGTGATACAGCATTGTATCTGTCGACTTAATGCACCCAGTCTGCTTATTCCAGCCACTTACTTTACCGTCTAGTGTGGCAGCAGTTTGTGACAGTTAAAAGCTGCTAAATGCAGGTATGAGAGAAACTTGGCCACATATTCTTCAAATAACATGCGACAAATGCGTTTTGGCTGACGGCGCATTAGAAGAGGAATATATTTGTGTCTGTGTGGCACGTGTGTAGTGGTTAAGAAGGGACAAGCATAAAATATGTTTATTGATAACACGACAGGCATGCTCAGCTATGCTCATAGTTCCATTTATAACTCGATGTATGTTTAGAGTAAGCAATGCGCATTGAAGTAGTTACAACAGCAAAAAGTTACATGCTGTTGTTGCTTCAGTGGAGCATTTGCCAAATAGTAGATAATATCGAAAAGCGTTTATTTGCATTTATACGCATAGCTAATTCGTTTACAGTTGTACAGCTCCCCAAGTATGAGCACCGGAATTTGCATACGGATATTGGTGCTCTTCGTCTTCTGTTGACATTTATTGTGTTGTGCATGTACTCGTATGTTGTTTTTGCTTTTGTTAATGCTGTCGTCGAAACAATTTTTCATATAATTTTTAACCTTTTCAGTCAAAGGGAGAACTTTTCTACGAAAGCACTTTAATATTCTAAATGAAAACTGGTTTCAATTTGACTTGGCTTAGCTTTCAATTTACACAATATCAAACATCACCACTGCACACACACGTATATCACCGCTCCGCTCCGCACCGTTGCCTTGTCATCGTCCAAGAGAAATCGAAGTCGAAACTAATTTCTCTTGAGAATCACTGAAGCGTACAGCCACAGTTATAGTGACAAACACGCAAAGGCATACTCACACACACACATTTATGGATATACACAAATACATACTTCGATTCTCACACCGTACACTTCAGCTTTGTAGTACGAGTATTTATTCCTGCATTTAAGTACATCCTTTTACAAGTTTGCATTCTTTGGGTGCCTTTGTTCCGTTGGTGTTTTTTCGCGTTGACATTATTGACTGGAAACTACTCCTGACTGACAGTCTGCTATTTCTTGAGGAGCGACAAGTTTTCGCACTTTGTGTCGCTTACAAAACTGATTGGCTTGAATTACAGGAAATAAAAGACCGGAAATAGTAGTGGAAATTTATTTACGCACAACGAAACTCTCATTTATAGCAAAGTCAAATTGAAAATCAACAATCGGCTGAAAGAAAAAAGTAAAAGGATAATAAATAAAAATATATAAACAAATTCATCCAGTACTTATAAGTGATTTTTATCATTTAGCTTTAATAAGATTTTTTTAATTTAGCACTTAATGAACATTTGTAAAAATGTTATGTTTCTACAATGATATATCAAACTTCACTTTATTGTTTGATGAGACTAATCGCTGCTCATTTAAAGTCAGCATGTTATTTTCTTATTGTTGTCAGCCTTTGAATCTACTCCACTACGTTCGAAAACTTTGTGATATTAACAATATTGATAATTCAACCTACCGAAGATGTTAATTATGTTTCTAAAATGAAGATGAAGGTGGTATTATAATGGAATAAGCGTCGCCGTTAAATATTTCATGGACATGCATTATACTGTAACGACTCTTTTTCGCCGGGGTAAGCTCGCCAGGATTAAGGTAAGATTGCCAGTAGTCGTTTACAGAAAATATCTAAAGGATCTAAACTTTTTTACGTGGATTTAAATTTTCTATTTATTTATTAATTAAAAGTTTATCTAAGGATAACATAGTTGAATTTTATTTATTTTTACTAGAATAATTACGGATCACACAGTTGAATTTTATGTCTCCCTAAATGTCTGTCAACTCAGTTTTAGGAGAATGGCGATTGCAAACCATGGACTCGTTTAGAATTCCCTTAGTTTTCTGTAGCGTTTGTCAATTTAGGATTCTAGCAGAGAATCGATTATAAACCATAAACTCTTTTAGAATCCCAACTAGTCTCTGTAGCGTTTGTCAATTTGTATAACTGCTGGAGTCCGAAAAATTGTGCGTCGGAAATAGCTTAGGGCGATGCGTCTTGGTTGCTTGATGCAGAAAGAAAGAGGCTGAGCTGTCAGTTGCTCCTGCTTTTATGCTCCAGCTTCAGTGTAGATCCTCCAATAAGTGTTGTTGTGCGGGAACTGTTGTTTGTTGTGGCACCTGTCCGATAACTCGTGCTGTTGTATGTTGCTACTGTTTCCCGCATTGTTCTTATTGTTTGAATTTTACCTTGGGGCACCTTCAGCACCTTGTTGATGTTTTCTCGCTGCTGTTGTTGTAAGTATTTGTCCTTGGGCCACCTTCAAAGCTTTGTTGTTGTTCTTTCTTGTTTCTTGTTGTTGCTGCTTGTCCTTGGGCCACCTTCAGCATTTTGTTCGTATAAAATATTTAAGAATATTAAATATTTTGGGTATAATTTGTGTCTGCTTCTCCTCTTTATGCTTTGTCCGCACTGGTGGTGCGTTTAACGATCGGTCTCTCCTGTTCCACTTAATGCTTTGCCTTCGTTTTTGGATGTTGTTAGTGGATTATTTGTTGAGGTAATGCAGTCGGCAACTTCTCTGTCGCGATTTATTGTTGTAAATTAATTTCATTGCGTTACGCACTGTTGTTGTAAAGCGCATTATTTTAACTGTGGTCAGCCGGTTGCACAATTGTTTGTGTAATATTTTCCTCTGTTATCTTACGTTGTTGACTTCGTTGCATGATTTTGGTCGCTTATCACAGGGTTCTACTGTCTCACTTAATATTGTGGCCGTGTCTTCTGTGCTTCCAACGCAGAGTATAATACTTGTTGTTGGTAGAGTTACAGCCGGAGACTTCAACTCTAAGCATTCGTACTGAGGCAAACAATTATTTAATGCGCTGATAGACTCTCAAAATGGTCTTGACTGGAAAACCCACATACTGGCCCACCAATCAAAGAAACATTCCCGACGTTATTGACTTTGGCATGACCAAAAATATAGAAAAGTCTTTGTTGGAAACTGAGTCCTTTTTCTACTTATCATTCGACCACTCCCAGGAAATAATATATTTAAAAAAAAAACCAGAACTTATTGCAAAAATAATAAAACTGACCTCCTAGAAAACAAAATGGCTCCAATATCGTAAATATATTCGTACCCACGTGTGCGTTAATACAAAGCTTAAGTGTAAAGAGGATATTGAATCGGCGACGTGGGCTCTTAGTTCAATAATAGATGCGGCTGCTAATAGTGCCACGCCCGCACAAAACTCAACTAATTCCAATACGACACACACTACATCGCACCACGTAGAATACCTCGTTAAAGAAAAGAGGCGATTAAGGCTTGAGTGGCAAAAATATAGATCGCCAGCACTAAAATCAGTCCAAATTCAGCTGAAAAACACTCTTCGCGAGGAACGAGAAGTAAGCCTAAACAAATACCTGGAAGATTTGGCTCCTCTCAAAGTCACTAATTACTCTCTCTGGAGAGCCACAAAAATGGTTAAAACACCGATGGATAGTGAATCACCTATAAGACAAAGCGATGGTACTTGGGCAAAAACAGATGAAGAAAAAGGCAATTCATTTGCAGCGCACCTCATGCCAGTCTTTCAACCTAATCCGTCTACCCGCAACAATAATAGCATTCAAAATGTTTCAACAACGATGCCAGCAGTATCAATTCATTTTAGACCAAAAGAAGTCAAACGCCAGTGTACAACGAGTCTCAACCCAAAAAAGCACCTGGTTATGACTTAACAAAAAGATAAGTGAATTGCCGCAAATAGCTCTGAAGCATCTTACACATATTTTTAATGCAATACTCCGTCTGGGCCACTTTCCTACAACATGGAAAATATCCGAAATAATATTGATACCAAAACCAGGAAAAAAACCCCTACTCAAGTATCTTCATATCGGCCCATAAGTCTCCTGCCAACGCGCTCTAAATTGCTCGAGCGGTTATTGCTGGAAAAACTAAGATCAAAGTTCAATTCAATTGTTCCTCATCACCAATTTGGGTTCCACGAGCATCATGGAACTATCGAGCACGTGTACTGCATTGCTTCTGAAATAAGACGAGCATTCGAACACAGGATGCACTGCTCAAGAATATACCTAGATGTCGCACAGGCCTTTGACAAGGTTTGGCATGAAGGACTTATCTATAAAATTAGAAAGTTTCTGCCGAGCAATTCGCACAGACTTCTGGAGTCATATTTAGCAAATCGGAAATTCGGAGTTAAATATAAAGAATTTTGAAATTATGACGGGAGTGCCACAAGGGAGTGTGCTTGGCCCTATGTTATACTCGTACACTTTGAGCACTTCTGACTTGCCAACTGATCAACACTTCGTTACCTCGACTTTTGCGGATGACACAGCTATCTTGAGCACTCACCAAAATCCACGGACAGCTTCGCGGGATTTAGAAGAACATTTAAAGAAAATAGAGAGTCGGCTAGCCGATTGGCACCTCAAGGTAAACGAGCAAAAAAGTGTACATGTGACATTTACCCTCAACCCCAGGTCTTGTCCGGCAGTCTCCTTAAATGCTTTGAATTCCCGCAAAGCATCAGAGGTCAAATACTTAGGAGTGCATTTCGATCGACGGCTCACTTGGAGAATGCATATAGAAACGAAGAAAATCCAAATGAAATTGAGGCAAGCTCCTTGTACTGGCTTATCAACAAAAAATTGAAGCTAAGACTGGAATATAAAGTGCTTATATACAAGGCTTTAATTAAGTTAAATTGGATTTACGATGTTCAGATTTGCATTAAATTTACAAATAATCTAAAGGGCTCAATCCAAAATTTTGAGAACGATCACCGGCGCTCCATGGTTCCTCAGAAATGAAAATATTCACCGCGACCTGAATATATCACCAGTTGAAAGAGAGCTCGTAGACTTCACAAGTGTCCAAATCAACTAGCAAGGAACCTGCTTCAAGGGATGTATACTTCTCGTCTTAAAAGACCACTAATTTAAAATAAATTATATAATTCTAAAACTAAAATTGCTCCAAGCACTGGCGCGGAGCATCAATTTATTTATTAGTTAGTTGTAAGCTTTGCAAAATTATTGTTGGTTTGCAATTGAAAAGATAGAATAAATAAATCTATGTTGAATCAAAAAAATTAAATTAAATAAAACAAATGAAACATATCATTCAAAAATACATGTGAAACATTCATAAATATAGTAAACTGCTCGAATTAGTGTTCTTTGAGTCCGTTCCTTGAGTTCAGAGAAATCGTCGGCTAATTTATGCTTGTTCTGGGCATTTGTTCAGTACTCAAAGTAAATAGTTGCTGGTTAGTTTGTGATTCCAGTGCTGCTACACATACTGCTACATTTCGACTCATTAAACTCTGTATTAAAATTATGTTCATTGTTTTGTTGTTGTTGGTGTCGTTTGTTGCCATTTTTTATGACTCTCCCAGTCTCATTTCTATACAGCTGCGTTCAAGGCGGTTTGACTGTGTGTGACTGACTGTGTGAGAGAGCATGTTAAGTATTTTTCATTACCTCCGCAGTACACCAAGGGATTTAAAGGAATAACTTTTGACATTGGCTGTCAGTTATTATGTAGTTTCGCTGCTCGGCTGCTGTGGCTTGGTCTATTTTATTGTGTATAGCTGTTGTTTTTGGTTCTAGTTGTGAGAGTCGGTCGCATTGGCTGACGCAGCGGCCTACAAATTTCGTACTTTCAGGACTTTCCTGATAATCGTTTTGAAATTGTTTTGTTTGGAGCTGTTTTCTGTGTATTTACATAATTTATAAATTGTGAGTTTTGCTGCTTTGTTTGTTGATGCTATCAAGATACTATTGGGTTAATTGTTCAGGCAAGCAACGTTAAGTTTCATTCGACAGGCTAGCAGGAAAGCAGTCAGGCAGTCAACCAAGAAGGTAGGCATCCCTAATTTTGTATATATGTGTTAGTGTTGTTATTTTATACTAAAGTGTGACTATAAAACAAAAACTTTACATTATCCTCTGAGAGGTTTATTTAATTACTTAAAGCATGATTTATCTATATAAATTTTACAAATGCTTGTGTAATAAACAACCTGACCTAACACCGGGCGAGTATGAGTGGACATTAAATATTGTTGGTTTTTATATAAAACAAGCAGTACTGTCCTTTTTAAGGAGGCGAGGGGCCACTTCAAATTGTTAGCTGAATACAATTAGTAGAAATTTAATAGAATTTCCCAACAGCATATTTCCGAGTAGCGGAAATTTCTCAGCAGCGTAAATTGAATCTGCTCGGTTGGCTACTTCCGGTTGCTCTGCTCAACATGTTCACTTACAATATTCATCAATTCAGAAGCTATGCTATTGGCGTGTAGTGCTATTCCGTTTTGTCTTCTGTTCAGCTGGATATATTTTAGTAATACTTAAATTAAACGTTTGGAATCTCTTTTGGTCAGCCACGCGTGGCTCATTTTCGTTGTAAATCATTCATGGATAAACTGGCTTCTAAATTTGCTTTCACTAAAGTTTCAATCAGCTGCTAGCAGGCAGGCTGCCAGGCAAAGATTTCCGTATTGTATCGATTTGGTGGTCTAAGCCGCTACAAATGTCCGCCAATGATTGCAGGGACTAACTTTGAGCTTCTCATCAGTCATTTGTTGTAATGCAATGCGGGTTATATGCTCTGAGTGTCGCTAAATTCCAGTACCCCGTCTTCATCATCATCATCATCATCGTCGTCATTATTATCGTTATAAATAATGTTGGTCCAACTGAGCTCCAAATTTGTGAGTAAAGCAGCAATAATTTTCAAATTTAATTGCTGAAGTAGCCAAATAATAAGAGGCCTACTCAAAGGGACTCAAAGCACTGCTCGTGGTTGGTTTTTGACCAGCTACCTAAATGCAGCAGTTTAATTATTAATAAAATCATAAATTGTATTCTCTATTTTCTTCCAAGTTTTCGACAAACCAATTACCATTTATTATTTTATTAAATTCATTTACGAGTGAGCAGCTGGTCCTTTTGTCGAATGAGGAATATTTGCACAATCCTCACTATTGGTATAACCTCTGCATACAATTTTGTGCATTATTTAACGCCTTTCGACTTATTTGGCAAACACCTAAAACTCTAAAAGTATCATTGATGATAAGTAAAGAACCCAGTCTTGCAGCATTTGCTCGTATTTTGTTTATTTTAGTATTCATTTCTGGCTTGGAGCCCACTAAAAAATAAATAAAATTTTAATATCCGCCGCATTATAAATTCAATTATGTCAGCTGCTTCGTGTGCCAGCGTTTAAAAGGAAAAACATCAAAAATTAATTAAAATACTTAGACGAAAAGCTCTTCATTATGCAAACACAAATGCGGCACGACAACCGACAACAATATGACGCAGCTTTAAAAGATTTCAGAACTCTACTGCCAATAAATACAATGTAATCTCTCCAGAGATGTGCGCGGCACTTCTTCAAGATCCACCTTTTGAGCACAATTCAAGCGCATAAGTCTGTCTGCTTTCAAGCGAGGCAAATCGAAAATTTTCCATTTTTGTGTCGGGGATTACAATACCAGCGGCAGCCGCAGCGGCACTGGCAATAGCAATGGCAGAGACACTTTCATCACTTTCAGTTTCAGCAACAGTGCTAGACCCACCATCATCACCACCAACTCCAACACTAACAACCGCACAGCGGGTATTTATTTTCAAGATCTCCCTCTTCATATTTATTTTGTGAAAAATTGTAATTGAAGTTGTTTGCAGAATGTTTAATTCCCGCATTATTGGCTAAATTTGACAACGGCAATCAGTGTCGCTTGGTGCCGTTGCCGTTGTGCCGACGTGATTTATGCGGGAATGTGCTCCACAAGTGCTCACACACACAAACACACACACGCACGCTCTCTCCCGCCAGCCCATTTATGTACTCGTACTCAAGTATTTATGCAACTACTTCTGTATGGGTGTTTTTGTATGTGTGTGTGTATGTGCGGTGAATTTATGCACCTAAAAGTAGGCCTAAAAATATTTTTATTAAAAATTAAATCCTTGACATTTGTGCAAATATGCAAACAAACAAAAGCCAACGACGCGTGGAACGAAGTAAAGTTGAAGAAATATTTCAAATGGAAACATTCGTACACGCTGTGTTGGCGTACGTCACCATAGACAAATGCTGTCAAGAAGCGGTCTGCGGAGGAGTACTTCCAGCTTGCGCCAACTATTTGTGTTTTGTGTACTGTGCTTTGTGTGTAAGTATATTTGTGATCATCTACACGTTTTTATGAGCAAACGGCCACCGAATGCTCTTAAATATGAATAAAGATATTATAATCAAACAAAAAATGCTCATAAATCCCTCAAGAAAATGACAAAAGCACACGACACAAACACACATAAATATATTTAGATATACCTACATATATACACAGGCACACACATAACACATACATAAATGTCAATGCAAAAGCAGCAGCAACCGTGACAATAGCAGCTGCCTAGGCGGGCTTCTGAGGCTATTCTGGGGAGGTTAAAAAATTTGTCCAGACGAAATTGCCGCCGGTGTGCGCTCGGTTGGTGATATTTCTTTATGTTATTGCCTTCATTTTTTCATATTTATTTATTTATTTTTCTGGCCAAACTCCGTTGTCGCTGCTGTTGTTATTGCGTACTTTCATCGAGTGAATGGCCTGCCAGCTATTTCAAATTATGAGGGCGCCAGCGTATTGTTTCTTTGCGTTTAGCTTCTCTTCAGCTTTGCTTTGCTTTTACCTACTCTACTGCTGTTGTTGCTATTATGATGTTTGCTATTGTACCTAAATTGAATTACTGCGCTGACAAAACACAAAGAATGCCAGGAGTAGCCATGAAAGCAACAACAACACCAACGAAACCTACACCAGCAGCAATACAATAAAAACGCAAAGTTTTCGATTTGAGTGTCAGAATACTTGTATGTAGTCTAAACTTTTCGCCGAGCTCCACACGGAAATGACGATAATCGAGTTAGAGATCAGTTAATTACAGCAGCACAAGGTTGAAGTGGGGGGGCTTGGTGTCATCCGCGTCCAGTTGCTCGTTGTAACAAATTCATATAATGGCGCCTTTTTTGCGCTGCATAAACTTTCTGCTGATTACAGTTGACATGAAACAATAAAAAAACTGACAAACACAAACGCACGCGGCCACTCTAAGCAATCCTTCGGTGTACTGATGCCATACGAGCATGACGACGCACCGGATGTTGGCGTTAATTAGGCATGTGTGTGTGGCAGCGCATGCATACAGGTGGCGCGTTGAATCATGTCTACTTCGCAGCAAAAACTTTGCCTGTTGTGTTTCAAAGTGCATTAAGGCCAAGCGTGTAGTCCATTTAACTTTCTATTGTAGCTGACAGAGGCACATTAATTGCCATTATCGTTTGTCAAAGTCTGACAGCAATAGAGTAAAGTGTATATATAGTAGAACTCTGAAGAGAAGGCATTCGTCGACTTCCCACCCTCCTAAGAACAACATAAGCCCTAAATATTACTGTACGGCGGTCTTTGGTAAAATTTTTTTATTTGTTTGTTTCGCTTGTTGCTAGTCATATTTTTGCAACTATTTTCTACACTAAGGCGCTTTAAAATGTTCCATATTGCAGCTAAAGTACACTGTTATCGTGGCTTTTGCTGAATTTAGCAGAATCCATTTGTCGTTGTAGCAGTGCAAATAGCAGCTTATCCTACCAGCTACTGTCGCTTTCCAGCATGAGTTCTGCTATGCGATTGTTACTCATTTTATACATTTTCCATTAACACAAATTTCGGTTAAAGTTCAGTGTTGAGCCCATTATCCCCTGTTCTGTCTTCCACTGCCACTCGCGTGTGGATTGCTTTTATTTTGTCTTCAAGCAACCTCAAATCAAAATCGAATGCTGATTTTTACGGTTCGTTGAACGTCGCCTTGCTTGTTTGGTACTACTTCATTTGAGCCGTCTGCATGGAGTATTGGCGTTTGCTTGTCAGTGTTTATTCTTGTTACTTTGAGTGTGAAATGGCAGTGGCAAGTGATTTCATCATTGGTGCTGTTAACCTCAACTGAACTGGTAATTTATTTTCGATCTCATGTTGCACGTCTGTGATCTTCATTGATACTGAGCAATCGATTTGTTGGGTATAAAGCGCTACAAGCACATCTTAAAAAAGAAACATCGTCGAAAATTGTTGTAGTTTGTTCTTGAATAGTTTTCTTGTTGGCATAGTCAGTGGCTGCAACTAAAAACACTGCATAGAAGAGATGCAGACAGAGTAAATAATGGGGGTGTGTGTGTATGGGACGTATGAGTAACGCTTTAGAGTGAGGCGCTCCAATGGTCAAGCCTAAGAACAAGATTCAAACAATTTGCCGCTGCTATCAATAATGAAATATTAATTATAGTGTGTGTTATTAATACTCTGTTGCCTGGATGCTTTTAAATCCTTTTCATTATCTGATTGGTTAATAATTATGCGCAGCGCAACAGAAAATAGGTGATATTTGATCCTGGTATGTTCTGCCTTAGATTGTTATTAGCTTTGCCTAATTGAAGGATTTCAGCATCACTAGCAATATCAATAACACACATAAACAGAAACATACTCACACACGTGCATATATATTCAAACGTTCATTATTAAAAATTCAGAAAAATGTGGCGAAATGCTCACATAAAAAATGCTAAATGCCGAAAATAAAATATTCACACAGAAAAATGAAGACAAATATTTTCAAAGAATAATTTTCCATATTATTACCCTTACAACCACTAAGCTGAAAACTGCGACCGAAGAAGTCGAGTTGAATTGAGTTGAGTTGAGTGTGGCACGGCTGCTGGGTGTAAGAATTTCCTAAGGAATATTGATTTTTTTGGTTATGCTTATTTTTGGTGCTATGCTTAAGCGTTGGGACGGGCGGGAGCGCGGCGACTTAACTAAAGCGGGAGCGCGGCGACTTAAAAAAGGGGCACAAAAGTTCAGCGTCGTCAATTTTGCGAATTTTGTCGGCCTATATAAGTGGTATTGCCAATCGGTAGCGGATTCAGCCTGCAACTTTTGTCGCCCGTGCACTGTGACGGCCAGGAGACATCCTAACAATACAAGCATCACACAGGATTGGGATTTACCGCCAATGTCCCTTAACTGACATACAAAAATACACTATTGAGAGTTTAAGCCCACTCCACCTGAATCCGCCCCTTGCCAGAAACAAAGTCACATCCAGAGTCAGAGCCTACAGCTGCCAGCCTTTTGGGAGTTAGTAGTGTAACAGTTTCTATGGGCAGGCAGGAGCAAAATAAAAATAAACATACGAGTACAGCAAACAATTCGTAGGTGTGCGTGTGTAGGTATAAAATGAGCTGAGGAGCAGTATGCTTGCTGGGATGCTAGGACACGTCGCTGGCAGACGAGACACACTTTTAGGCGGAGCTAGCAAATAACCGTTACTCGCGTACGCATTTACTCCGCAGTTCTCAAGTTCAGGAATGCACGCTGAGATATTACGTGAGGGTGGGGGTGCCGTAGCGGGTGCGTGTAGGTTGTGTGGTGGAGACGGTGACTGGCTGCGCGAGTGAGTGTTAAATTTTTAAAGCTTGATTTTCGTGCTTAACCATGTTGGATGTTGGTTCTGTTTTTTTGTGTGTGCTGCTCCTGTCGTTGTTGTTGTTGTTGTTGCTATTAGTATCGAATATTTGGCATGAAATTTGAAAATATTCCCAATTCAATTTTGTGTCCTAAGCGGTTTTACTTGCCGCTTTCTTTTTGGGTCGAGCGCTGCATTGAGAGAGTGCGTGGGAGTTTGGCAGGGCGCTCTCTCTCTCTCTTTCTCGCCTGTTTGCGAGTGTGTGTGTGAATAAATTATTAAAATATATTTTGAGGCGTCGTTCTCTACTGAATATGCTAGCGTAATATATAGAAATAAAAATAAAGCGTATTGCATTTGATGTTATTTTGTAGCATTTTCAATTTATTGCCTTTTTATGTTTTCAAACCTCAAAAAGGAAGAAAATGCGAAAAATAGCGGCTCAAAAATAAAAACAGAAAATTTGTATGCTATTTTTGGTTGTAGCTGTCGCTGTCGTTGTTGTTGTTGTTGTTGTTGTTGTTGTTGTTGTTATTTTTGTTTTAGGCACGGGGCGGAACTGCTGCTATTGATGGTTTACGTGCTGAAATTATTAAAAAATAATATTGTTGAGCCCCATGTATACCTGCATGTTCATGTTTTATGTTTTATGCTCGTTGCCTTTATTTTATTTTCATTTTCGTTTTCATTTACATTTTTGCAAATGCTGTCAATGCAAACAGTTGCCGCTCACTGGCAGTGCCACTGCCAGTGCTAGTCAGTCAAAGGCGTGCACATCCTTTTTGTGGCTTGACTCGCCCGTCCCGCCTCGTTTGTATGCACGCCAAAGCGTTAATCTTATTCTTCATCGTTTGTTGCTCCTATACTGAGAAGCGCTGGCTGTGTGCTGTACAGGGAAACACTGTTTATGTTTATGTTTCGGTTTATGTGTGAGAGTATGTGGGTGTAGGCCCGCATGTGTTCGGATTTCCCAGTAAGAAAGGGTTCGCATGACTTAATGGAGGATTGGTTAGAATGTACATAATTTGATTTACGTGTTTCTAGGCATTTTCGGCACATTTGCCATTTGCCAATTCACTCATGTGGGGAATTGTTTATTCGGTCTTTGTATATTTTTCTTTGCTACATTGCTGATATTTTCTATTTTCATTCTATTTTGAATATAAACAAGAAATTGCAGAACAAACATTAAACTGTTTGTTCGTGGGATGCACTTCTCCCTAGCCTGATGTGATTTTTCACTATGAATACGTTTACATTTTTGCCAGCTGGCTGAAATTTGTGCGACTTCATTAAGCACAGACCTGCCCGCTACAAACGGTGACGTCACATTTGATTGCTACGAATGCCATTGTCCTCTCAGAGCTTGATCCATGTACAAGAGCATCTATTTTCAAACAGGACAAACTGTCAAAATGACACTTCTCACTGGTTGCAATGCCATATTGCCGTTTGGGGGGGTGGTAGTCGTGCCGCCTATTGTGAGAAATATTTATGCTATTGATTGCTCTTGCTTCACTTTGGCCGGTGTTGAATGTTTGGGTGGAGATGAGTTGAGCTCGGTTCACTTCTCTGTCAGAGCCATGTCGCTTTGTCAATTCCTTGGGAATTTGGTGACTGTTATTTGGATGTGTGTTTGTTTTTCGTGTACTCATATATACAGGATCTCCCTTTTGAGCACACTCAAACTCACCTACATGCATTTGAATTAACTGATTGTCGTTTGATTTGGTTGAAGCTGTCATAAGCAGAAATTGCTGCAACTCGTTTCGATTGCCAACTATTACAAAAAAAAAGAAACCAAAAGTAAAGACAAAATTGACAAAATAGTTTCAAATTGCAAATAAAGGCAGCAAAAAAATCCTATTGGTCAGGATTTTTACTGTCTACGTACTGTACTACATAGAGAAGAAATGGTATATGCAAAACCCATTGAGACTGATACCGGCAGGAGAATAGCGGTGTTGCTCAAGAGCCCAAAAAGCAATATTTACTGCTGGCGGCTTTTTTTCTGCTACAATAACTTCAACTACATCCTAGCTTTCGTCCTGTTACAGAGGCACTCGCATTCCCATACACTGAATCGGCAAATGGGATATGGGAAATTTTTAATTAAAAAAGCAATAAAGGATCAATTTTATGGCTCCAAAGCCCCGTAGGCATTTTCAACTATCCGCTGCACACTCCGAACATACGCACACAAAAAGAGCACACACACTCCGCGCACACACATATACACACTTGTGTATAATTATGAGCTTTACAGCTGCCATTTGCTTCGCATTAGATACTTCCAATAAATGTTCCCGTTGCAGCACTGCGGACTGTAGGGTGTGAATTCGCCCTATACCGCACTAAAATGGAGTGTCAATTTTATTATAATTTTTAGAGTATAAAATCGATTCTTATGGGAGTGGTACATACATATAAGAAATAAACGGACAAAACACCTGAAGACTTACACAAACACCCACACGGACACGAACTAAGCTATAAACCTAACCGTTTTGTGGCTATTGTGTGGGACCGTATAAACACTCACACACAAACACAGGCGCAAATGGGCAAATATTCTTACAAATAAATTCGGGCACACATGGTCCCAGCCACGCAGAGTGCACAATAGCACGCTTGTCCGTCTGCAGACTCATGTAGTCACTTTTCTATTGTTGTGGCTGTTATTGCTGCTTTTGGTAGAACTGCTGGTCTAGCTGCTGATGCTGTTGTCTTTAAGACGGTCATTGATCTTCCACATCCTTGTCAGTTTGAGGTTTCAATCTTGAGACTATTTGGGCACACAGAGAACTGGAATGTTGGAGTACATTCATTACACAAAGCAAAAAAAGCAGACAAAATGGAGTTGAGCATATGAAACAGAGCACTGCACACATACACACAAATCCATATACATACACAAATACTAACGCAGTGAAGTATGCAGCAAAAGTATAATGCAGAGAAATTTTAACAAAATCAATTCATTATATTTTCATTAGAATGAATTCGTCGAACATGGGTTAAGTTCATGATAGAAAAATTGTTTCGTGCCGCTGGGGGGACAAATTGCGAGGTGAAACACATTGGCTTACAGGAAGAGGGAGAAAGAGGCCTACCATGTGCAGTAGTGAGGTGATGGCGTATGTTAACCTAAAAGGCTGATATTAATATCGAACAGACAGGTGATGGGTGCGGTTCAAGGCGTTGCTGTCTCTGTGAGTGTTTCTGTTACCAAAGTTGACATGAATATGGCTAGAAAGTTGCTTGGTTCTACTTTGCTTTACCTTACTTTACGTTACCATGAAGTGGCTTGCTTTGCAGTGGCTTGGCTTGATCTGGTTTGGAGGGTTGGTTGACTTTTGGCTATCTTTGCTGCAAGTTCTGAGCACAGAACACTGAGCCATGACCGTGCTATAAAGGAACTTTTTTAAGTGTACAAGTAGCTAAACTAAAAAAGCATGACTGACTGAAGCAAACATACACACGGCCATAAAGCAACATTCTCCCATACTGACCCAACATCTAGGGGGGATGTGCATGTGTGCGTGTACATGAGTACTCGCATGTCCTGCTTCGACAGGAAATTGGAAAAGTTTTTTGTGTTTTTTTTACCATGACTTTTGTTTCGCTTTAATTGTATTTATATACGTGTATACATGCTAGTGTTCGTGTGTGTAATAACAAGATTTGGCCACTTTGTGTCTGCCTGGACTTGACTGGATTGGACAGGACTGGCATGTGGCTGGTCTGTTGTTAACGGGGGAGCCAACTCCCACCCACTAAAATAAATATGTTTTGCTTTCTCTCTACTGGAAAATTACCTTTGGGTGGGGCAGTGGTTGCGTGCAGGGGAGATTGGAAGGCGTGGTATTGCTTCTACTTCTATACTCAAACCCCACTAAATCTGAGTTTAACACTCAGTTGCATATTCACAAAGAGCAACACGCGGCATGCTCTTAAATATGCATTGCGAAAATGTGTGTGTGAATGTGTGTGTGTGTACGTTTGGCTGTGTTTCATGTGTGTATTTCGTTTAGTTAAGCAACTTTTTTACATGAAACTTTCTGCTGCTTCCTTTCACTTTATTTTGTTGTTTTTGAAGCGTACATCATTAGAGGAAAATTGTATTTCCTTCACTTCCTGTCAAAAAACGGTCTGCATGGGTATGCGAGCGCGTGCGTGTGTGTTTCTTTTTGTCATTTTATTGTATTCGTAGACGTGTGTGTATGTGTGTGTGTGTGTGTGTGTGGGTGTGTGTGTGCGCGTGTGCGTGAGCGTGTACGTGTGGCTTGTGTAAATGTTTTGCTACTAATTTCATTGCCATAATAAACTCATTAAAATGCAACGCAACCGAAACGCCCATACTGACCGACCGTTGTGGTTGTTGTTGTCCTTATTGTTGCTCCTCTTATTGCTAATGTTGTCACTGGATGGGATGTGTGTGCTTTTGGGGCTCACTTATGTTTTTTATGTCTAGTTTACGATGGAGTTCGTGGTGGTACTTGCGTTGGAATGAATGGTGAGTATAGTGGGGCTGTTTCTTAACTAACACTTTTAATAAAATATATTAAGTAATATTCAATGTTGTTGTTTGTGTTGTTGTTGTTGCTGTAGTGATGTGTTTTTATTATATTACAGGATACTTAACCATAACTATATGCTAAAAATTTGGTTAATTGTAGGGATTTAAAACCGATGAGCACCTGTTTGTGGTAGATTTAGTATATATTGTGCCTAGGATTTTTTTAGTTTGAACTTTGTGGTTCCCCGTTCTGTCATAATTTAGTTTTCCGAACATAGAATCACGAAATCTATTTCCATTGAACACATGAATTTGTGGGCTCCGCGGTTTTCGCCTAATTGTGATTATACCAAATGCATTGGTAGTCATGTTCACGTGAACGCTTCTTTACTGAAGCTTAACAGCCAATGACTGAAACAAGTGAGCGAACTTATCTTTCATCTTTGCTTACAGCGGGTTAAAGTATCAATATTGATACAAACTGTATTAATGGGACGCGTTTCCGAACTCGTATCTACGCAATGATATCTGCTGACATGCATAAATAATATTGGAATTGTTCTGAAATTAGTTGTTTGATTTCTACACAAAATGACACAAACAAATAATTATAGTAATGAAAAAAAATGGACCCTACATAAATAAATAAATGGGGTAATCAATGATTGGCTACGCCCTTAAACAACGTGAAATTCATTTGGCTCTTTTTGGTTTGTGTTTTAATAATAACTGCAGCGAGCTTTAGTTAAATACAATATTTCAATATAACCATATAACCCCATTCGCAGAACGTGAGTGATTCGGAGTGTGGATAATGCCCAGAAGGCGGTTTGTGATGTTCAGGTGCACCCAGTAACTTCACACTGTATTCGCTTGAATCTCTTGTTATTGTCCTGATGCTCCGGAATAACCTCAAGCCAGTTCAAAAAATTTGTTTCCATTCATCTGCAGAATTGAGTACTCACTTCAATTCAATTTCAGACTCTTTCAGATTGTAGATGATTCCAGACAGCACCACATCCTCCTCCTCCTCTATGTGTCTCACTTTCTTGCATTCTACGACTGTCTCTTCGATAATCTTGACTTTATATAGTCAGACTATTTAAATTTTAGTGCATACAAATTAGATTTTTACAGAGATTAAAGGAAGCGACATCAGACACAAGTGCGTTCGAAAATTATTAACAGAACGAAAGAAGCAAAGATAAGTTTGTGTGTTTCGTCAACAATTTAAAAGGATTTATTTAGAAAATTATGTCCTTGGTGTTATTGGCGTTTGCTGTGATGCTGCAAACTTAGTGCAAATTATTAGCAGTTGATTGCGAACTATCCAAATCGTCTGAAATTCAACACAGTACCGACAAAAGAGGGGACCAAATTTAAGAAAATGCCTTTTTATAAAAGTTAAATAAGCGAACATGTCAATTTAGAGCTCAATAAAGTGTGCGCGCACTTTTTTAATTGACCACTTAAGAGAAATAAAGTGAACAGCGCAAAGTATTGCAAATGTCATTTAAACTCACTTAATTGAAATGACATGAAATGGGAGAAATAAAAAAAATTTTAAATTGAAATAAAAATGGAGTCACTGTCGCTATTGAGTTTTTAATATCAAAAGCAATAAGCAATAAGCACAGTAAGAACATGCCAGTGCCAGAGCGCGGTGTGCGGCGCGGGGTATTGCTTGGGAAAGCAGTGCGAGCGGAAGTTTCTGCGCTAAGGATACGCGCGGAGATGCTATGATCTGAAGTAAAACTGAAGCGTGGGTCAAATAGAAGGAAGCAAAACGGATTATCTAGGTCAGGAGGATGAGGGCGAGGAAATATCGACAAAGGAAGCAAGACAGCGAGGTGTGGTCAGCTGTCAGTTGAATGACCACTTAAGTGGCGCAAATATGGCAGCAACAGAAGCGGCACTGGCAATTGTGTCAGTAGCGGTGGGAGCAGGGCAGCACTTAACTAAGAAAACTTATTTTGCACTGCATGCGAATAATTGCATCAAGCTCTGAATTAATCACATTGCTATATTTTTTTACAATTGCTGCACTTAAGCAGGCAAAAGTGTGTCGGCATCGGAGTGCGTCTTCGTCACTGATTGTTTCATGCCAATTTTGCGGTAAATTTCAATTGGCTATCGCCATCCCAGCCACTGCGTTTTAGCCGTCAACAACTTTTCACATAATTAAAATATTCAATATTTTCTTCGCATAAATTTTGTGGGTGTGTGGCTTTGCATTACGGCTAGAAGCACCATGGGCTAAATTACACCATTACGAGTATGAAATGCAGAATATTTCGCTGAATGAGTGAGTGAGCGAGCGCGTTCCTTTTTTAAACTTGAGCGGTTTGCAGAAAGGGAGCTAATTGCCCGGAACAATTTGGTCAAAATTGCTTGCAGGAGGCGACGGCAACAGCGAAAGCCAGTATGGTGGCGTTCATAGTGAAACGCAAATTCTGCATAATTTCCATTTATGAAGTATTAATTATATTGTCAAAGTTTCCAATCCATACTCTCCTGGTGCGACCACAGCGGGCCACGTTTTAACTTACGCACCTACACTTGAGTGGATATTGTTTTTCATTTTGCAGGCCTTTATCTAATTTTAGTCTCGATAGCGAAGTTTCAAAATGCAAATTTCATGCCAGCGGGCCTTAAAATAGATTTTTGTTATTTTGTTCAAATTTATAAGTGTGTGTGAGGGTCTTTTTTGTTTTTAAGGTTCATTAAAAAAAATGTTCGTCAACGTGGTGGTATGTGCTCCCCATGTTCATTCCTGTTCATCACGTTACACTCAGCCACTTACAACCAAACACAGCCATACACACACACAGGCTCACCTCTTGGCCTTTTCACGCCTGTGCACTTAATTTTGTGGCACTTTTTTGACGTTCGTTCCCCCTCTCATTCACCCGACACAAGCCCGTGCCACTCAATTTCGTTTAGATTTTATTTTTGTTTCGCATTTGTGTTTGCATATTTTTAGGCGAAATTTAAATATTTTGAAGCCAAGTCATCAATCAATCTGCGGTCTTTGGCACATTAAGAATGTTCATTCATGATTTTGACATGACTTTAAAAATGGGAATTTTGTTGCGGTTGTTGTTGCTGTTGTCGTGGTGTTGGCATATTAGAAAAATATGTTGCTGACACTGTTAAATGTACCGACTGGATCAAAAATTCACTTTCAGCACTTTCGAGTACAGCAGCACCACACAGGCCACCCATCCACATAAAGCCAGTTGAGATCAGACACATTTACTCTCCAACCACTCTGCGAGTGTTTTAAGCTATTTGCCATAGTTTGTATATCTGCAAGAGTGCTTGGTATTACGGAAAAAGAGAAAATTATAGCTCAACAGTTCAAAATGGTTCTTCACACTGTTTTCTCAATGGTACGAATACCTTCAGCAACTCAGTCTGCGCGGGTTATAAATAATACGAATACTGCTTACGCAACCATTCAGCATGTGTATGTATTGAAACATAAATGATTGCACACTTTTAGGATACCTCTATTAAGTGCAGTTCACAACGAGAGAGGTGTATATAAGTCAAGACACAATCTATTCGAAAAAAGCTTACTCAAGAACCCTCTTGAAGCTTCTTTCGAAGTGTAGAATGTTCCAGAAACTTCTTTCGAAGTGTAGGGAATATATAAGCCATCACACAATTAAAGTCGAGACACAGTTGAACAGAGATCGTAACAGTGTGCACATCATGCATTTTAATCGTAGCAGTATCAGTATTAAGAAGTGATAAAATGATTAAATGAATTATTAAAGAAAGTGCAGATTGTAGTAAAGTAAACTTTAAGCGTAATATTATATGTGTGTATTGCAATAATTAAATAAAGTTAATTATTTTAATTTAACCAGCGATTGTTTTATTACTACACAATCCAGTGGTACGAATCCGAGTATTGAGAGTTAGAGTGAATTGTCAGGAGGGCAATTTCGTAACACTATTTTAGCTGTTCCTTTAACTTAATCCACGAAACGTAAATGCTGAGTAATAAAAACTAGAACAAGAACATGGCTCATATTTCAAATATTGTCCCCGAGTTCCTTCATGTCAGTTACTGTGTACATTCTCTATTTGTCTCCAGATCTGAATTTCGATACTCAATTGCAATTTTTCTCCTTTGAACTATTATGTGCACAAATCTGGTTCTCTTATATTTTATTTTTGTTCCTTATTATGAGTGGCTTAGTAACTTTAAAAGCTACACTATGAAGCCAAATTATTCCACTTTGACTGCAGTTGCTCAGAAAGTCTGAAGAAGCCACTCAAATGAAGCGGTCCAGTGTGTCCCTACCGCAGAGACTTTGGACCCGCCTGATGGTTTTTTGTGTTACAAATGATGTTTGTGTAAATGGGGTTGCTGCTGTCGAGTTGGCGCCACTGAGATAGTTGATTACTTTCACATAGTGTGTGGCACTGATGCTAGGTCGTTGAATCGTCGTGGTTAGTGTGCCTCTGGGGCAGCTACCTTTGAAGGGCTTCTGCACACAATACTCGGATGATCGCTGAAGAGGCGGTTCTTCACTTGAAAAGCGCAGAGCGCTTTCACCATTTTTGAAAATTTGATTATTCCGATTTTTGTGTCCTTTTGCAGCAATTGACAACAAGGACAAAGGATGAAATTACGCTTGCAAATTTTCGTAATTGTTTTCATGTCTGCGAATTGTTACTATCTTTTTTTATTACCCACATTGCTGCCGCTGTCAGCATTGCTGCAGGGCGTAACGATTCGGGAATTGCAGTCGAGAAGTCAGAGTCAGCCAAAGCGGCAGCTAAGTGATAAAAACCTGCTTGAGTGGGAGGAGATGTGACACGGTGGTGGAACCACACAAACGAATGGAAGATTTCAAGCAGACGGAGCAACAAGATGGAAATGCTAAACGCTTGTCAAACAGCACAAATGCACATGTAACCAACGGCAGGCGAGAGCGTGTTAAATGCAGTCGACCGTGAATACTCATAGAAGCAAATGCTTTATCTGTGTGCAGCTCGATTCCTTGGTTGGCTGATGTGAAGCAGCGGCACCATGGTAGCTCACAAATTGAACAGTGAAATGTAGACAGGATTGTTCCAAGCTCCGTGTCAGAGTGAATTGTGCGACGAATCTGTTGGGGAATGGCGTGGCTCGGAAATGCTGTGGCATCAGCTGCCCACCCACAGTGGGTACACTGAAAGAAAGATTATCGCCCTAGATTGGTATGATATCTATGCAGATGCTAAAAAATCGGCAAAATAATTGACTTATTTGGAAATTTTTCTTTGAAATAAGTTAAGTTCAAATTTTACATGAATGAAATGAAAAACAAGTTTAATACTCTTAGAGTCGATTTTACAATATTAGAAATTATCGATAAAGTATTGAATAGGTTTATTTGGAAGGTGGTTAGCGGCGTTTAAAGATGAGAATTGAAAGATCGGTCCTTCGTAAACAAACTCCTGCTTGCCTAATATGATTACCTTATTTGATTGAATTATTCGAAAGATTCTGCAATATGATTAGTTTATTTGATGGAATTATTCGAGACATTCTTGCTTTTAACTAGCATTTAAATTGCACAACAAAAATAATGCTGTTGCATTGCTTTGCGTTTCTAGTTGTCATGCTTCAAAAAAGTTATTCTGCTTCTGCTTCGTTTTTGGCAAAAACAAAAAGCAGCAGAAAACAGAACCTTACGACGAAATTTTTTGTTTGTTGCTTGGACTGCTGAAATATTTCAAAAACTAAACAGTAGAAACACACACTCGACTTTTGCTGTTTGTTGCTTGACATTGCTGACATTTTTGGTAGCTGAAAATTTCATATATGTACTCGTACATAAAAAAAGAATGCAATTCCTTTATCAAAGTAAGAAGCAAAAATCAAAATTACATATGCTCCAAATATGAAAGACCTTAAAAGCAAAAACAAATGAAGGTTAATTTCATATTTCATAGCTTATAAAAGAAATGTGTTTTAATACAATACATTGCTGCATCTTCTTCAAATAAAGGTATATCAATAATAGCAGCGTTTAAATATGTTGGATTCAATTTCACCAACAATATATTTTGCAATATGGCTTTATTTAAACGATTCCTGTTCTCGATTAGTAAAATTTTTAATGTGGAAGGAGCGAGCTTGATTGTCACCTAAAAATAAAATCAGTTTCAAATTCAGTTATTACTGCTTTTAGGTTAAGCCGTTAAGCTGACCTGCGTTGTTGGAATAGCGAAACAGCGATTGCTTCGAGCATGTGAGTGAGCATCGTTGTATACTTTTTCTTTCCAAAAGTTTAATCTATGGACATCACTCCGCAACAATGGAAGTTGCAGCCTTTCAATCATTGTATATACATCAGTAGTTGCAACATTAGATTCACTAGTCACCCCATTCGCTAAAAACTCATTTAAAACTACACACTCTGCATCAATAATATCGCCAGTGAATGAACTGGAAGAGCTAAAATTTGTAGTTGATTGTTGTATATCCATTATTTTGCGATTTTACTTTATTCCATAATTTTTAAAATAGGAAACGACGTAATTTTTCCGGCTGGTTCTGAAGTATGGTGGAATCGTGGGTCCAGAAATAATGTTGCAAGCATGCTTTCGCTCGTTATACATAAGTTTTTTCTACTTTGAAATGCTTGCAAAATGCTGCTTTCCTTTTTTATGAATAAAATAATTTTTGGCGCATATTTTACAGTTTACCCAATGCGCATAAAAATCGCCGTAGACTATCCGCTTTTCTTCGAATTTCACAATAGTTTCCTGCATGGAATTAAACACAATACAAGCTTTCAATAGACCCCCAACAAATTCTTGTTCATTTAGTCTATTACCTTTACATCGTCTGCGTTACAATCTTCTATAGAACTACAATGTGATAAGATTTTCGTGGCCATCAACATTATCGGACGTATTGGACAACGCTATTTTTTCAGAATCTCTGTGGCTAAATTTCTGGTTGTACTTGATCCAATTCCATTTAATTCCACCCATCCAAGAATTCTTGAATTTATTTTGCCTGCAATAAATTGCGCACTGATGCCAAATATGTGTCGCGGCAATCTCGATTTTTAATGATCTTGTTGTCGGTGACCAGATGCAGTGACGTTTCGTCACTTTCTCCGCAGAATCGGGCTACGAACATAATTCATCATTTTGAATCACTGCTTTTAACATTTACTCCAAGTTATTTTGAATTAAGGTGTTAAATCCGACAAACTAATATATTTTCATATAAAGATTGAGCAAATAGGGCGATCCTTCCACTTGCAAATGTTTTTCTTTCAGTGTAGCCGCACAGTGTTGCGCTGGTGCCAAGCACCGATTTATTATGGTCTTTGTGTCGGGGCAACGTTGCTGAGTAATTTGGACGAGCTACGCTGCGCTGTCCTGCTCGGCATGGCATGCGACAAGCTAGTCAGTGTCTTGCTAATCAATTTTAAATAATTATGAGAGCATTGCACTCTATGCAGTGATAATCTAAAAGGGGTAGCTGTGAGAGTTCATTGACCACGCCACTGCAGGATACGAGCACGGATGCAGAAAGTTATGCACAACTGAACAATTTAACTGCTGTGAATACGACGACTGTCGAAAAAAGTTCTGCATTAGAAACAACACGAAACGAAATTCCGGTCGAACTATTGGGCGTTGTGAGTGTCTGTCTGGGACGAAATTGATATGTGAAAGCGAACGTGGTTAGTGTTCCATCTGGGTTGGTGACTAATCTGAAATTATATACTGAAATGCATAAAGTTTTCACGGCGTTGTCATAAGCAGAAACTGAGCGCTTTGCAGCTCATAAAAAAGCGTGAAATATGTGGCCATTTAAAACCCATCAAACCTTCAAATGGGCGCACAGGTTACACTGGTGCGCAGAAAGCTCCGGCACGCACCGCCCAAATCAAGTTAACAGCAGCAGCAGCATGAGAAATATCAACAGCAAACACATGATTAGTTTTTATGTCAACAGATTTCGCTACACCGGCGCTTCCCAGTATGTATATAAAGAATGATTTTTATACCTCAAGAAAAATGAAACAAATAAAGAGAAAAAGAAAACCAAAAGAAAGGAGGACAAGCGGCAAAAAGCACACTTGAGCCCATCCAGTAACCACTCATGGGCTGAGCTGTTTATGATTCTGTGTTCGTGTGTTTTATATTTATTTCACTAAAGATTGAATATAAAAGCTAAATGAGTACTCACACCTACACAGGAGCCGCACAAACAAACAAACAAAAAACAAACAAATGCAAAAATGCTGAATTTTAAGACAACAAGCTCGCTAAATAAGAAAACACAAAATACAAAGGACGAAAGGAAAATGAAGAAGGCGTATGGCAGAAGCAAGTGTCACTTGAAAACTTTTTAATTAAAATAACTGAGCAATAAATGAGCAGCAACAGGACAAACACACACATCCATTGCAACGGCGGAAAAATAACAAACAAGAAATGCGAATAGGCCAAATTAATGAGCAGAGAGGCTGGCGAAGGCGCTCATCAAGCAGAAGTTATTAAGATAACACACGCAGTTGGATGCTGGCTGTGTTTTCACACTCTTCTGCAACAACTTCAAAACAGAGAGCAGAGTAACAAAAGGACTCAGTACAAAATGCAAAATAAAAACTGAAAGTGCCACTGCTCCTGCTACTGTTGCTACTACTACTGGTGCTTCTTGGGATGTTTCAAGTTCATGCTCTTCAATTATTTTATGGCTTATAGCACGCACATGCAGCATATATGTACATTCATATCCCTGCAGGCGTCAAGTGGTTGACTGCTTGCATCATCTGGCGGCATTGCCTGCGAGTTTGTGTACTCAGTGACCCACCAAGAGTGTGCCACATATTGACGCCTTGATGTATTTGAAACTGTGGAGCCAAGTCATGTAGCTGAATTCTCGACTTTGGGTCGTCGCCGATTTTAAAAAAGTCTTGGTTTGCAAACCAGTCTGAATTAGCTCAGAATTTTGAACCTTATTTGGTTTTCTATATTATAAACAATGTGAAAAAGACATTCAGCTGGAAGTCAAACCATTGGAGTGGCTCCATGCAAAATAATTTATAGGTAATACCTCCTATTAACACAATAAATGCGGTAGTCCTGCAAATTGGTTTCGGTGGTACGAGGAATTTGCCGTTTTATATAAGTAAGTCAGGGAAGTAAGTGTCTGAGTTGTCGCACAGCTTGTGGTGCTATGTCTTGCCACGGAACGTGGTTTCAATTAGGATTCTACTGTGCATTCATACGATTCTGCTTTTGCGCACTTGCATCGCTTGCAAGCAATTCTAAAGCGAAAGGATTATTTTAATAGTGCCGTGAAAAGAGTCGAAACAACTCAGACGGGAACTGTTAAATTGATTTGAAAATTGCTTGTGCAGCACACCGACTCGTATTTTGAATTCGTTTAAGTTTCTCTTCAACTCTACATTTACCCCCATATCCATTCACTTTGTGCACTGCATTTGGACATTGTTGACAACTGTCATTTTGCACGCCTCGCAGTGCTGCTGTGTGTAATTCAGCATGCAGTTCAACTCTGCGTAAATGCAATTGTGGTCTACTGACTCAAGGATGCATAATGAGACATCCTTTATGAAGTTGTAGGATATCACAGGTTGCATTTGCACAAGCGGTGTGTGTTCTGTGCAAGAAGCAATTACATAACGAACACCAAAACCAAACCATCGCCAAACGTAGCATCATTTATTGTTGCAATCTAAGACGAGCCCCTTCGGCTGTCGAATACGCCACAAATAGAAATTGCCTGCTACAAGTCAGAATTATTCGAAAGGAAATTTAACACAAACAGAATGGGCAAATATCCAGTGCAAGCAAGTGCGGTAGAATCTGTCACAACCGCAGCATAAGGCTACCTATAATTACACACGGCAGCTCAATTTGCAGAATGATTAATGCAATTTCCTCTATTGCTTTTGCAGTTACTGTGAGTTGATTTTCCCTGTACAATAATACAATCATTGTGGGAGAACACTAGCCAGCATATTATAAATAGGTCCCCACTTCCTTCTAAGATGACAATTTTGACTTTATGCCACGAGCGGAATACTGCATTCAATGAATGGTTGTAAATTAGCTGGCACAAAATTTGATGATACTGAGTGGCTCTCTATCAAATTAACCTTATGCCGAAGTTGCAAATTATGCACTTTTGTGTGATGTTGGGAGAATATATTTCTGTTAATTTGAAAGAGTAGTGTCGTTTTATTGTTGGTCATAGGTGCCTTACCAAATGCTGGTCTAGCTAAAGTCCCTTATTCAATTTAAGTAAAGATTTGCACTGATACTTGATATCTGCCCCTGTTTAATTTTTAAATTGTTATACGAAGAAAATTATTGTTGCATGATTGCCGTGCAGCCAACTCAAGCTTCCACTGCCACTACCAGTGAATTTTGCTCCTACCATTACGCGACCTTGTAAAAACTTTAATTCGTTATAAATTACTTGGAGCGCAACGAAATTGTCAAAAACACCTGTTTTGAAGAACACCAACACACACACACACAGCCATAGGTACGGTTGCAGTTACAGCTGCACACAGAGTGCGCGTCAGGGAAGTTTGAAAGTAGCAACTGTGAAGAAAATTCCTTGATAATGGAACAAATTTAAAAAACTGCAGAGAGGTATGGAAAGGACAATATAAGACACGTGCAGGAGGTAGCGCTTGATAAAACCGCTCGACACATTGTGACAGAGCTTAAAAGCTGCGCACAAGTATCAAATCGCGGCTCAAACTTTTCCCAGCTATGCAGACGTCGCACTTCGTGTTCTTTCCTTCTCCATGGGAGATTGTTCTGAATTGTGCTTAGTTATGAGAAATGGCACAGTAAGATAGTTCAGCCGAAGTTGTTGCTATGTGAGGTGGGTGGAAAGGTGTCGAAAGGATGCAAATTGGTACAAGCAGATCATTTGCTAAAACTTTCAGTCGCCGCGAACACAACGGGATATTTAATTGAATTTCAGTGAGCTTGATGTCACCGTGCTAAGCTTAATTGAAATGTGCGTCTTAGCAAGTGAAGGACAGCAACAATGTCAATTACAATAAAAGCACTACAGCCAGTACAGGCACGTAATATATTGTTACGAAATTGTCCTCTCAACAATTTATACTAACTGTGTGGTAATCAAACAATCGCTGGTTAAATTAAAATAATTACCTTTATTTAATTATTGCTATTTAAACACTTAATATTAGGCTTAAAGCTTACTTTATTACAATTTGCACTTTCTTTAATAATTCTTTAATCACTTTATTACTTCTCAATCACAATTACAAATGTTGCTGTTTCGATTAAAATGCCCGATGTGCACACTGTTACGGTTGATTTTCAACTGTGTCGACTTTGAATTGCTGGTAGCTTATATACCTCTCTTATGTTAAAGTAGAACTTTCTAGACGATTATTTACACCACGTAGGAAGTTTCGAGAACATTCTAGAACATTATCTACACCTCGTAGGAAGTTTCAAGAACATTCCAGCACATTATTTACACCTAGAAGGAAATTTTGATAAGGTTCTAGACTCTTATTTGCATGGATTGTGTGTGTTGGCTTAAATACATGTCTGTGGTGGTGCACTTATTATCAAACTTTAAATGGGATCCTAAAAGTATGCAATCATTTGTGTTTCAATATGTTGCAGGATAAAACAGCTGAATGGTTAGAAATGCAAGTGTAAGTGGAACATCCCAGCAAACATTTTGGGAGATCTCCTCTGGGGAGTGTAAAGGGAGTATTGATATTGCCATCCATATTTGATTGTAAAACTTTTTTGCTCTCAACAGCAATTTATTGCTTTTGATAGCGAAGGCTTCGTGTGCATGGAAGCTACATTCCTTCTCTTCTACTCTCACTGAATAATTGATGATGGAAAGTTTCTATTTGCTCAGTGTGCCAATTATTGTTCGGCTTTGAGTTTCTTCGGTAAAGCGAGTGTCTGGTAAACATTTATTATTTATATTGATTACTAACTTTAATACTCATTTTTGTTTAAAATATTCAATAAAATGCTAAATAAATTAAATTTGTTCATTTTCTTATAATTTTTGTATAATCTGGAATCTGGAAGGGGCTTGAAAAATGAGTTTTCCTGGAGTAAAATTTTTGTACTCTCATGTCAGTGAGAAAGAGCCCTCCTCTAATGCTCCCAAAAGATGTTAAAGGGAGTACTCCTGTACCAATCCAATGCCTATGTAAAAAGCAGGCCAAAGGGAGCACAAAAGGAAGTACTCCCTTTGTGCTCCCAAAAGATGTTAAAGGGAGTTTTCTCAGAAAAAACAGCTTTTTATCTTTTCTGTACTCCACTGCCAATGACATGCCTATGTAAAAGGGAGGCCAAAGTGAGTACTCCAGAGAGCAATGAGATCTCCCTTTGGAGACTACGCATTGTAGCCCGAGGATAATCCCCTTTCCTGATGAGATTTTCCCAAGTAGACGCACACATACTTGTATTAACACAGACCATAAGAAAACTTGATCAATGCGGTTGAGTGTTGTTTGATTTTGTAGTAGATATTTCAGAACAATTTACCAATTGTGAAACACATACGCATTAACACAAAACCACACAGGCATACAGCCATCCACACATACACATGAAGCCATTGAAACCAAGAACAAAGGGAAATGCTATTTGACATCAATGAACATGAAACTAATTGGCAAATACACAATTGCCGACTGTAAGGACAAACTGCGTAAGCTTATATCATAATTGGTGGATTCTCCCACATGCTTCCCATAGGCAGACGTCACCACCACCGCCATCACTACCACTGGCTAGCTCCACCCAAAGCACCACTATAGCGGAGTCGGCACCACAGTGTTCTGGCGAATTTTGAACCAATCGTCCTTTGTATTTTAGCGTTTCTTATCGCTGCTATATGGGTACATCCTCGTATGCGTTCGGCGTGTGGAACTTATAACAGCAACAGCGGCAGTAGCGGTGGTGATGGCACTGACAACTGTAGCAGGATTTTTTACAGAACGGCTTCATTTAAAATATTTCATTTATTTGGCATTCATGCGTTGAAGAGCGTAGATGCGTGGCAATTCAGTTGCGGTTTGTTTAGTGACGCGTTGTCAACTTGCCGACTTTTGATGTGGGCAAAGCGATGCGAAATATTTTGCTGGTGAGCCTGTGTGCGAGTATATGTCTGTGTGCATGTTATGTGGGAAGTACGCAAGCTCAGTCATGAAGAAGATTGATAATATTATTATAAAAAAATAGAGGGGAGGGGGTTTCATACAATAAATCGAAAATAAATGAAATCAAATAAAAAAATGTAAAACGCATTACCAACTATTGTGCTGGACAATTTTTCATTCACGTTCTGGAACTTCATCGTAAGGACTACTTGTAACTTGGAAGCGGCTGCGGATGGGCCCAATGCATGTCTGGGTCATTGCTAGATGAATTGCCGCTCTGCAAAGTTAAGGACGGTGTGTTCGTCGCGCGGCAATGGCAAATGTTAATTATAAATAATACCAGCTTAGATACCAAATGAAATGCCCTCATATATCAATACTCTCAGGCTGAAACGCACACTCAAACGTGCTCAAATTCGAACACAAACTCATTCCCATATAAATACGCTCGCTTTTGCGCACACAGCTGCTTTGTACACGTTTGTGCTTAATCACGCCGTAATTAAAAGCTTGGCCGACATTATGGACACTAACACTGTTGCCATTGTTCCGATGCCACTAGCGCCGCTGATTATGGGGCTTAAATGGTCGCTCTCATATGCCTGCGAGTGCGTAGCCGTGGCTGTAGGTGTGTGGCAATTGTGGGCTTAAACTGGAATGGATTTCTGTTAACTCACCAAATGTGCATGTTTTACGAGTCATTTTTGGTGCGATGTCCGGGCTTAGTACGAACTCTGCCTCTGCTGGTTGAGAGGTGCGTGCTTCTGTGGCTGTCTATGTTTGCGGGTGCGGGTGGCTGCTGCCTATAACGATTAATGCGGCTATTTGTTGTTTGCCCCGTCGGTGAGTTTGTGTGAGTCCGGTGTATTTATGTGTGTGTGTGCGCGCAACAGTGTCCGTGTGATTTGGCGCTTTAAAATTCAAGTCCGAACTGCGAAGTGTGTGCTACTTGTACACGTGCCGCATATGCCACACCCATTGCTGATTGTAATGAAGTAGTGTGATTGTGTTTGGCTCTGGTTTGTATCTGTGTTGGGGGTGTGTGTATATTGCCTCTGTATTTGTATTTTTGGGCTTATGAAAAGCGTGCTTTATAAATAAAGTTACACTATAATCATCCACTAATTAGGGCAAGGAAGTGCTTCAAAACGAAAGTGCCTACCCTCTCAACACCTCTTTACTCGCTCCTGGACGATGATGAAGCTTTACAATTTTGGTTTTTTCAATGAATTCAATGCGATTTGCTCTCCTGCTCCGCCTGTAGGGTATGGTGGCAGCTTTATCAAATGTTGCACACTAAATGAAAACTAATTACTTGTGTTTAAATGTATGCGCATATGTGTGTGCGTATGTATGTGTTTGAGTGGAATGCTAGTTGTGCCACCATTCTAATAAAAATAGGAGCGGAACGAACTGACGGCTAAATAAATGATATAAACATGAACAGCAGACACACGAAGTGGAAATAAATTACTCATACTTTGTTGTGGCATAAAGTGAAAAATGTATCATTCCTGTACATTGATAAGAAATTAATTTGGTCCTGCTGTACACGTGCATATGCAGTGCACACAAATACAAACACAAAAGCACACGGAAAGGGGAAACAAAGTAAAGGCAAAAATGAGTGAGTAAATGAATGGCCTTAATGACTAACAGCATGGCTCGTTTGTTCCGCTATGCTCGTTTAATTAGAGCGGCCATAGAAATTAAGTTTCCCATGTTCGGCAAACGTACAAGTGCAGAACAAATTTTCAAAATTTAAAAAATCGTTGTCATTAATAAGCATTTCCTGTATCCAACATCTTCCTATTGGATTTTGCTCATTTTCTCTTTCGTTCGCCGGTTCCAGCTCATCGAGGGGAGGGGCGATGTTGACTTCAGCTGTGCCATTTTCGTAGTCTTGCAGTTGCTCAGCTGTCTGCGGAGGTGAAGTGCGATAAAGGCGTTCTTGAAAAAATTTATCTATTTTTTTATAATTAAACATAAGAATTTACCGGATTAGAAATTGGTTGCTGTGTTGCCGCCCACAGCATTTTATCCTTTGAAATATTGTTCCTTTCTTTAAATTAATTAAACAGCTACACCGTCCGACAGTGCCGCGTCCTAATCCGTTTAATGAAGGGATGCGCTGCCCTACAATCGCAATTATGAACTTTGCTTAAACTTTTCAAGTAGCAGCGCGGAACCGGTGCTTTCGAAGAGCACAATTTTCTCATGTTTCTTACTTGCTCTTTTTTCCGCATAATTTTTGCCGACTATTGCAAGTTTTATTTCTGTTCTTAACAAAATAAGCCAAATAGGATGACAATGTAAACTGAGTTTACATCGTGTCACCTGCGTAAGATTTAGGAGCGAGCGGAAGCACACTCTTTTAACTTTCACTAAACTGCAAGGGGAATGGAATTGTTCGCTGAATATAAGTTTTAATCAAGCAGCAGATCTATCCATGAAAAAGAGTTCCCTAGAGTTATTTTGCCGCAGAGTATCCAGTGCAAAGAATCTTGTGACAGTTCGCGTCTGATTCTACTTAGGTTGAACTCTTCACATATCAATGAGCGGAATATATTTGGTTAACATATTTTGGTTTCTCTGTTTCACAAGTATTCTCTTCAGTACGGTAATAGTTTCCCTTGTAGCCATAGTCTGGAACATCTGTTTATAATTTCCTCCACAATAATGGGTACGGTGTCTGGTAGCCTTATCTTTTGCAATATTTTTTATGTAGCTATGCTACCGGACACCTGTGGAGAGAATACACAGACCAACTATGATATATTTCATATGCGTTTGCTGGTGGATTCGCACGAGTCAGACATCACACGCAATGGCACCTGCAAACATGGAAAATCAGAGCCTCGGTCACCACGTTTTGAAAATTTCAGTTTGTCACCTAATCACCTCTAAATGATTGTGTACTTGGCCTGAAGATTGTCAAAATGAAGCAAACATCATATTTGAAGATACATTAGTCATTTAAGGAAAAACTAAATTTTGTAACTACACAAAATTCCATATCTGTTATATACAAAAACTCACTCTACACTAGAGCTGGTCAGTTTTGTAATAGAATCCAAGCTGAGATATGAAATTTTGCAAATAAGTCCCAAAAAGGACAAATTTGCTTAGCTAGGTCCGACAAAATGCACTATCCATCTGCAGTCTTAAAGTATACAAGGCAACAAAAATAGTAAAAATAACAAAACAACAACAGCAACAACCAAGGAAGGGATGATCTAATAATTGAAGCGTTTCGAGTATGCTTTCCAGTCAATTACTAAATTGTTTATTCAATTCGATTGCAATTTTAAATTTTATTTGTGTATTTGTTTATTTGTTTACATGTTTCTTTTTGTGAAATTCTTCAGACTCTATGGCTAAACATGTTTAACGAACAAAGACTCCGGGCATTTATCCGACCTCCGCCCACCCACTTACTACATGCGCCTCCTTTATTGTGTTTGTTTTTTCTTAATAATATTTTGTTGTTGCTTTCGTCTCGCTACACAGAATACAAGCACAGTAAGGATTGTGCTGCCCTACAGCAAAAGCTGCATGTGTGTCTGTGTTTGGCATAAAAGTGTGTGTCTGGCTGCCTATGCTAGGACCGGTTGGTTTTGGTGAAATAAATTTTAATTAAGATTAATTACTTCATCGCTAGGATACAATGGTAGGGGATTTTTTTCTTCATTTTTTATTAATGATTACCCACACCACATATTGCTAGGAGAGGCGCTGCCCTTGTGCAATTGGCGATGTGGCCACACATACAGAGATGACAGCATCTCTTTAGGCGTATGAACGCAACCATTTTTCTGCTGTCGCTGCGATGGCTCCAAGTCGTTAATGGTCAAATAATTTGACCGTTTACAGTATGAAATAGAAAAGCCAAAGCTAATGGTTACCTGTTTCGCCTGGTATGAAGTCGTAGAATCGCTCGTAATCGGAGAAATTTGCCATTACCTAACGCAATTGCTGAAACGCCACTCTGTGTACCATCTTAAATGCAATTAAACTTTACGGTATTGTGTAGTGTTTCCATCCTCTCGCCTTATTTGCGTTTCAGTGCTAGTAATTTTGATCCTTTCTTTGTATGCATATTAACAATAGAAACTCTTATTTATGTTGCATTATGCTCGCCAGTTATGTGAAAACGTTCTATTATTTCATTAGTAAACGGATTCAGAAACGATTTTTATATTAAATCAAGTAGCGTCGCGGATCTTGTAATTTTTTCCTCCTTATTTCCTTCATTTATTTATTATTATTTGCTTGTTTTTTGCTGCGCCGTGATGCATTGAGCGTGCAGTAGATAAACGCATGTAACAATTGCAGCGTTACTGAAAGGAGCATGCTTTGTCTGACATTGGGGCAGGTGAATGCAGCTTTTGATATATGATTTATATAGTCGACCTAAATTGCCATGTCTAATGCGTACGCTGGTAGTCGTCCGGAGGGACCATTTGCGCTGACAACTGAGACACTGACAAAGCATTGACTTCACCGTCATATTGCTTGCCAGCTGCCCTCCATTTTCTGCATATTTTCTTTTTGTTTCGTTTCCTTACAATTCTCTTTATATTATACTATATTATTTTTTCCTTTAAGGCTCTTACCGAGCTCACATAATAAGCTTTAACATGGACCAATGTCATAGACTGGCAGTGAGTCGGTTTCTGTCGCAGTACTGCGAGTATTGTCCCTGCAACTGTACACAGCGTTGTAGCATAACAGTACTAAGTGGCAATGTTGGAGTGAAAGCAAATAAATTTCAACTTGTTTTGCAGCACTACACACAATTTTCGCTAATACTCGTATGAAGAAGTATAAAGTCATTGCAGGGAGTAGAGTTGAGCAGAGCCACTGCAATAAAAAGTGCGCCTTTTGAAATGTCAATTTGACGCACGTCATTCAAGATAATTCGTAGAAAACAACATCATTTCAGGCACCATAAATTCCTCAAAGAAACAGCGCGCAGCACGCAGCGCTCACGGTTCCGAGTACAGTGCATAGTGCAGGTGGTAAGGGGTGTAGATAACGGGTTGTGCGGATTACGGGGAAACTGGGAATAGGGTAACTTTGTTTATGCGCTGGCAGATGGTGGCGCATGTTTATTTTAGGCTCTTTGTTCCTCCCCAGGGACTGTGCGCCTCTTAACGCATAACCTTTTTGCCGTTGTCGGCTCCTGTCTCCTGACACGAGTCTTTCGAAAGGGGACGGGGTATACGAAATATTGTAGAATTTGGCATTTTGCAAACAAAACAAAAATGCTGCCACATAAAATAATAATTTTGTTTTGAAATTGCTTTACAATTGCTTGTTTTGTACTCCTCTTAACGTTTGAGTTGCTCTTCTCTGCTTGGCTTTTTCCTTGCCTTGACTTTCTTTGTTTTGCCTTGAGTTGCCTTTTCTTGCTTTTTGTTATTGTTTTTGTGTTTAGCAATTGTTGGCATTTTTATGCGACCTCGTAAAATATTTTTTGATTCATTGCAGCAGCGAGTATGGGAACGAGCCCGTTTTTCACAACCTTTCCCTCATTAGGCATGCAGCAAAGGGGTGTGTGCGGTGTTGTAATAAATTGTTACCAAATAAAGAGGTGGTAATAAAAATTGCTCCTTGAGTGCTTAATTAAGCCAGGCATTTTAACATTTTTTACGCTCTGCATATATGTATATGGCTGGGCGTATCAATTTATTTACGCATGTGGTGATCAAGGGAAATTCTACACCATGACATATGATAAACTTTAAGTGCGAGTGATTCGACTTGACCACCACGTTGAGTCAAAGTAAATGGAAGCATTTCGATACAGCACTCAATGAGACTTCGTTTGATAATAGTTTGAGTTGCGCTGTCCGCGGCGCTTAGTTTCGATTGCGGCGCATAATTGCAAACAGCTTTTGCCGTAAGCTCTGGAACGGATGTTGTAATTCAGCAATTCAGCGCTTCATTTACCACTACTTAACAGAAGAAGTGAATTCTATTTCGGCACATGCCCGCACATAAGTGCTAACGTGCCGCAAATTTCTTGTGGGCCTGACACCAGCCACTGAACAGAAGGCACAAAGCACTTGCACCGCGTTGTACTAAATAAGACCTTGCTAGCGCCGTTTGCTTTTGCGTCTGGTAAGGTTTTAGTTCGTGTCAGTTGATAAGCTTTCAATTCATACGTGATTGGAATATGGGACTAATTGTGTTTCGAGTTGTTTGCTGTGAGCTAGGAGTATGTTGTGGGGTTCTAGTTCTGCTACCGCCATTGTCCTGATCAGGCTTTAGCTTCTCCCCTGCTTTAGTGGAGTCAGCTGGGCGAATGCTCATAGTTGAGTAGTAGATGGCTAGCAGCAGAAAGTGGCTTTTAACTACTACTTTTGAGTAGAAAAACTTTAATTTGCTTTTATAGAAATACAGTGCATAGGTGGAATCAAGTGTAGAATTTTGTTGTTAATACAAACACATCAGCGATGAGGAAGACTGGAATGCGTATTCTTTCTGAAGCGAAATTAACTTTTAAATGCTTCCACATAACATTGGTTGACTTTCTGTTCCTTCCGCCTCACCATTACATAACTTCGTCGCCGACAGAGCTCAACCACAAAAATCTCAAGTAATTTAAACAAATGATAATGCAAAGGGTTAAACAAAGGCCTTAAAAGAAGCGAAAGTCCTTGCCGAAAATAATTCTCATTAATGCTATGCGAAGTTTTTTAATTAGAAAAATGTGCCTTTTGTGTTTCATTGCTTTGTGTTTGTTTATTGAAAGACTACAAGTCGCATATTCAAATGCTTCAAAGGAAAAAAACACCAATTAACAAAAATCGTGGCAAACTTTATGAAAAAGGAAAATCGCTGCCAATCATTTTAGCGGTAATTAATTAAGAGCAAAGAAAGTCAATCGAAAAACTCGGAAAATTTTTATTCAGACACCAAAGGAAAAAAACATACAAATCAAACCAAATCAAAGCAACTCAAAGCAAAGCAAATCAAAGCAAGGCGAACCCAAATAAAATAAATCGTAGAAAATAAGCCAAATCGCTTACTATAGCATTCAATTACAGCGACGCACACATACACATACACACACACACACACATAAAGCTGTATAAAGGGCGCACTCAGTCGCAAACAAAAACGGAAATTCCCCATTAAGGCTTTGTGCCAATACGTCGGCAAAAATTCATAAAGGTTTGGCGCAAGCGAGAGCGTGGTGCTGGGGTTGGGGGTTTGGGGTCGAAGCTGTCTTAACTGTGTGCCGCAGTGACCATTGAAGAAATTTGTTAGCAATAGAGTATTATCCACGCAGCGCAATGCAGAACCAAGAGTATCTATAGTTTATCCCCCTGAACAAATGAGTTTACTTTCGATTCTGTGCGAATGTGTGTGTGTGTGTGCTGTTTTGCAGGACTTTGCCATAATTGTAACTTATCGCAGTAGCGTCAAATGGTAATACAGTATCTGAGTCCCAAAGTCACACAAGACACACACTGAATCCCTTTTGGTAGTTCTGAAATTGGCTGCAACTCCCAAGGCATTTGTTGAATTTATGAAATTGATCAACTGCCAAGATGGTCGGTCGCCTATTCAATTAATATTAGAATACACATACCTGAAATTTTAATTCGTATTTATTTATTTGTTTTTCGCTTCTATCTTTGCAGATTGGCTGTTTGCGTACTACAAAGTAAGTAAACATCTATCAAAAGGAAGCGACAGCGGCGGCGGCAATCGAAGTTGGTGTAATTGAAAGCAAGGACTTCAGTTTGTTGTTACCACACACGGATGAGCACACTACTACAAACAGCAGCTACAACAGAATTTCATTTAGCCGAATTAAGCAAAATATTAAAATCTTTGACAAGGATTAATACGTCTCAGCCTTGACTGGGTATCTGACATGCCGTAGCTGCCAGCAGCTTATGTCGCAGCAGATTCCAATATTTATGTTGGCATGCTGCGAGCGTTCAAATCCACTAACAAAATCAGCAGAAAAATCAACTGAATTCAATCCAAACAAAAAACCGAAACAAAAATAGCCAAATTAATACGCTTAAGCCCAAAGGACCAAAAAGGATAATTACAGGACCTTTCAATTAATTTCAAATTTAAATTGATTGCTTTAAATTGATCAGAGTGGACACGTGCTGAAAGAGCGAGAGAAGAGAGAGAGAGAGAGAGAGAGAGGGAGACGGGAAGGGAAGTCTTTCAATTAAAGCAGCTAATATCATCGTTCCTGGCATATTCATCCTCGCTTTTGTCGTCCATTACTTCAAACATGATAATTAATTAGAGCACAAAAGCAAAGAACAACAAAATCAAGGGAGAACACGAAAAACAGTAGAAAACCAGTGCAGAAGATAAAAAGCCCAGCATAGTAAACGGGATTCTGCTACAACCATCATCAAACACACAGCTGTAGAAACAACAACAAAAACCACCAAAGCGTTTAGCCAAATTGATTTTCTTAGTGATTAACACAACAGTTCTGATCCAGCTGACAGTTACAATTTAATCCCATTATTAGAGCGCCATACAAACAACAACATCCACAACAACAGAAACAACTACAACAGCGTCTACAAAAACAGCACCAGCACCAGCAGGAGTAAACAACAGCAAATTCAAACAAAACCAATAGAAACAACAACAAATTCCAACATGAGTTTCCTTAGCTCAATGCAACAGTATGTAACCAGCGGCATCTCCAGCCTCGGTTTGGGAAATCGGCGCTTCTCGTTGTCGCGTCAGGAGTCCAGTGAGCAGGAGCGCGCTGGCGCTGGCACTTCACAATCAAGCCACGGCAGCCACATGTCAGCTGGTGGAGGTGGCGTCGTTGGTGGATTTTTCGGCGGTGGCAATCCCAATATCGGTGCTGTCAACACCGCCGGCAGCAATTATCCAGCCGGTGGGGTCGTAATTGGCAATCCGAATGCTACTAATCCTTTGCTCGGTGAGTTCATTATTCATTTGTTTTTTTTCCTCTTTTTTGGCTGAGTTTTTTAAATATATTCAATGTGTGTGTGTGTGTGTGTGTGTGTGTGTGTACGCTGATAAGTGAACGCAACTGACGCATGTTGGGGCCAGCCTTGTGGTTCTTCTTCGGTCCGTTTGTTTACTTTCATTCTTGTTATCGCTGTAATCTTCTCAAATTGGTGTGTTTGTGGGTGGGACTCTCGTGTTTTTGTTTGCCTGTTTACATTCGTGATGCTGGTGTTTACCCAGCAGCACATAGTATCCTCCAACAAGCCCACCAAGCGTGCGTCAGCTGCGGCCAAAGTGGACTGGCAGCGATGAGGCATGCGTGCCTATATGCACTGCCGCGCTCTTGTTGATCGAAATATTAAAGTAAAGCGGCACAAGGACATACAAGGATTGTGTGTCTTATTGTGTGTCTTATTGTGTTGTATGCGAAGTACCACAAAGTTCAAAGGTAACAAATGAAGCTATAAATCTGTCACTTTTCGCCTTGCTTCAGCAGTGAAACTGAAACTCTTGGTCTGAGCAAATAAATTTCACCATGTAAACATTTCTATAAGAACGTCTTCAGTAATTTCAACTAAATGGTTTGGTTGCTCTGTAGGCGCGGGTGTCCAAACTAATGGGCAGATGAGTCATGGCGGCGGGTGCAGACAACCAAGCCTTTCTCAATAATGCCGGTGCAACACCAACTCGCTAATTACAACTGCTGAGTGCAGCGGTGGCAAATATATGCTGTGTTACGAGTAACACCATTTAATCCTTAATTAACCCCGATCCTTTCATCGCGTGTCTCACCGACCTAAGATCGCTAGAGTGGATTTTATTGTTGCAATTATGCGAGGCACTTGCGGAATCAAGTACATGGCTCCGCCAGCCTGTAAGCAGTGGCGGACAGTGCTGTCTTTCTGCTGCCGCGGATGTGTAGCTGCGTTTGGTGTGAACAGCCTATTAAGGATATTATGTGAGTGTGCGTGTGCGAGCTCTTGTTTTTATCCGTATGTGAGTGAGTCAGTGGGAATGATGCTACATCTCCGGGCTTCATTTACTTCGTACTTGTTTATAATATTTTCACATTCCCCTGATTTTTACTAGGATGCTCTTATTTTCGTTTAAATTTTTAATTGATTTTAGGCTTGTTGCTTGTATTTGGTATTGTTGTTTTTGTTGCAGCTGCTACTACCGCTGCCGTTGTTGTTTTTGGGGAAAGTGTTAATAAAATTTTAATTGAAAAAGTTTGTAATTTTTTTCGCTTTCCCTTCCGTTACTAACCAGCGTCAGTTGCTCTTGTTTTCTGTTTCTGTTGTTGCTGTTATCATTACGGTTGTTTGTGTGGTTGTTGTTGGCTTTGTTGTGATTTGTCTGAGAATGAGTTAGGGTAATTTTTGGGTATGATTTGAAATGCGCGTTGCCGGCAAATTTCACTTTTTATGGCATAGCACGCACGCCAGCAAGCGTGGGCGTGTGCGTGAGGAGGCACGTAAACTGGGGCGTGGGACATTTCCATTTATTTTGAGAGCAAGCTACTTTGGCCACATTGTTGAGAGCGAAATTTAACTTTCCCCTTTTTAATAATTTATTATCACTGTGCATTAAGTCGATTTAAGCCGCTTTGCAAAGTTTCTGAGCATTTTAAAAAGTTTGGATTGAGACGTCGTAATTCATTACGTCAAAAGGTTTACTAAGAAGTTATTTTGATACTTGTTAAGCTGAGTTAAGGAAGTGGGCTTTTCGAATAGTTACACTTTGCATAAAGTCTCTAAATTTGTTTATAGCCCAAACACATCGAAAGGCTTAATTTAGAGGTACAAGATTTATTAGTTGTATCAGGGTATGCTGGTGGAATTCCTCGCACGCCTGACATCTCCATGGAAACGGGATTATTTCAACATTGCATATACTTACCGAAGGGATAATGAAGATTTTTTACTTCCTTTACTATCTGTTTAGACGTATCTGATCTTGAGAAGGAAGGCCAAACAGCATCGACGTTTAACATCGATTTAGTGCCTATGTATCATAGATTCATTTCATATCAGATAGAAGGCTACATTTGGAGGAAGTGTATACAAGAACAGTGGCTGAAGATGAACCTATTATTGCTCTGCATATACTATGTGCCCTGGTTCCTCACACATTGTTGAGTTACAAATTCAAAGCACTCAGCAGTGAGTAGCATTCCGGAAGGTGCATTTAATTAAACACCGAGAATCTGCTCCACTGTGCAAACATGGCAGCTGCCCCACTCATTTCTTATGGAATTTTGTTTCCACCGAATAGATTTCTAAGCGTGTGCTGTATGTTTTAATTCTCAGTTGATTGACAATGGTCTGTGACCGACAGTACGCTCTGAATAGAAGCAAATCAGTCAAATTTTGTGGAAGCACACACCAAATAAAAAAGAGTTAAGGGTACGTGCTGCGTTGCACATACATACAATCGCAAACATTTGGACACACTTGTATGCAGAGGATGAGATGCTAGCATTGCATGTATAAGTAATTAGCACAGTTTCCGAAATTGTATAGCGATAAGGATTTTTTTCTAGTTGATTCGCTACCATCCAGAATTCGCTTCGAATCTCAATTTGCACCTCTTTCACATTATTCACAGCAGCAGCAGTAGCAGCGGCCACATTCAAATATTTGTTGGCTTCTATGCTTGTCCACGTATGGAGTAGTGTGGCTGCCTAAGTTGAGTACATTCTTTTAGCTGGAGTGGCGCTTTAGTATTGCTTGCGATTATCCCACATATTTATCAAATGAATAAAGTTTTTGTGTTTGAAATCTCTGCCAAAGAGCAGAATGATGCAAGACGGTAAATGCATTTGTTGCTGTTATTTCATACTATTCGTTGTTCATTTCAATTGCAGTGAGAGTGACTGTTTGACTGCTATTGAGTAACGTGTAAAACCATTGACATTTGTTACAGTAGCGTGTACATTTCGTCAGTGGTACCCGTTACTCTCACGTAGATAGTCATGTCGGGAGCAACGAACGCTGCAGTTAAGAAACACAACTGTTAATATCTCTACTATAGAATGATATTTGTGTTGGGAAGCAGTGTTTGTTGGACAATGTCGGAGGTATTGCCAGAGGATTAGAATGAATCGAGTGGTTACAGCATTTATGTGTGCGAGTAAGAGTATGCTTGACTGTTTGTGGTAGTGCAACATTTTTACCAGACTTGCTTCATTTACTTATTTATAAATAATGCTTAATTTACACTCACAGGTTATCCGAAGGTCGTACCAATACCTGGCACTGTATCGGCCAACAACACGCCTCTGGCCACGCGCCGCCAATCTCGCGCTCTGGAAAGCTTGGTACCACCACGCACGGGCTCATTCCGTCATCGAAGTTCGCCGCTCCATCAAGCTGAGCCGCAGCCGCGCTCAAAATTGGCTTTCTGTAAACGGCGCCAGTCCTGGCCAGAAGTGGATCCACGCTCCACTTCAGGGTAAGTTGGTACACAATGCAATCACTTTCCAATTTGGATTTTACACAGAATGCACGAGCAGAGTCGAACGCGGCAAGTCCTGCGGGACTTCGAACGCACCAGTCTACTTATGTGTGCATACATGCAAGTGTGTCGATGGGGATGTGTGCATGCAGCTATTAAACGGAAAATCGAAATTTTATAATGCGATATTACAGCTGCGACTAATCCTACTTTAATTAATTGAACATCGTCTGCAGTTGCGCTGCGGTCAACTCAATTTGTAGTTGATTGTAAAATGATATGCTAATTAAGCATAATTAACGGTCAATTAATTATGAATGAATGCAGAAATGTATATTAACGTTTACAAGTGCTTTTGTGGGTATTTTTTTATTTACTTCTGTAATTACTAGGGTCAACTGCACACGGCTGCATCAGAGATTTGTATGCACTGCTACCTCCTTGTACAGTTTGTAACACAGGTGTGCATTGAAAAAATCCTTGACCCTTTTTGGGCACTTTCTGAAGTACTAGAAAACAAGCTCCACCACCTGCATACCATTTACATTGATAATTGTAAACAGGTTACGGGATATATTGAGATGCCACGTAAGTATTACCAAACGATTCAGTTCGTCTCTTTCTCCAACGAAGTTCGCCTCTGGATTGAACCTTTAAATTTACTCGTACAAAAGGTAGTATACGAGTATATTCAAAGTAATTATACGAAATTACAAGATAAATACACAACAGTATTAGCAGCATTAGCAGCATTAGCAGTGGTTCGATAGCACATTTCGTATGTCAATATTTGTAGGGTGTATCCGGAAAGTTTGGTGAAATCAATAAATTTGAGTTCATGAAAATGTACTCGATGTGCACAGATGTTTCGGATGAAAGATGCGTAAAATAGATTCTATATGTTCATACAGTTTTATATCATTAGCTAGCTACAAACTAGAAATAGATAACACGTTGAAAGATATTTCATTTTATCAATCCGAAGTTATTCTAATATTCCTAGGAGAACTTCTTCTTCATTGATCAAGTTGCTAGAAATACCTAATTTGAGAAAAATGTGTATTGATGCCGCCCTTTTACAGAATGACACGAAGTCTTATATTCGTTTTGTTCCGCACCCTAAGAGTAGGCTATTCTATGTAATGTTGGCCAACATTTTGATTTCAAACTCAAGGCAAAAATATCCTACCGCAAAACACAAAATCACAGTATACTTTTATGCTCATCATTATCGTGCGTGGGAAGTTACGAAAGCTTATTAAGCTTAAAAGTATGATGCTGTGAAACAAATTAAATATTTTTTTTTTTATGAAGAGGCAGAGCTGCAACTTTTTAATTTTTCCTAGCAAAAGAAGAGAGTTTAATTTATATGACAATGTTCTGTATTAGACTTGGTTATAGTATGGACGTAAACTCAGTGAGAATTGTTCAGACCAAGAACAAATTTAGAGCGTTTTGGATAATTCGTCTTCAAGTGTGAACTGAGTGAAAATGATGATTTGTAAAAGAAACGTTTATGGCCAATGGAGGGCAATTGACCACCCTTCTTGGTTGATAAGTGAGATACTTCACTGTCGTTCATTATAACAATTTGAGGCTCTGGAAATCTGACCTATAGTAGAACTTCAGCGGTGAGACCATTTGAATACATTATGAAAGTTTTATCGTCAGCCCATAATCACTGCGTTTTTTTAGCGTAAATATTGTTAATGAAAATTTTTGATTTGGAAAAATTTGTTTAACCAATTTACAGTGGGAACTGAATTTTTGAAGACGAGCTTAAGTTTCAAAACTTTTTATTAGTTGGGTAGATATAATACCAAACCTCTTCTTTGTGTTAATTATATAAATACGTTTATTAGTTATTAAGCCCCGTAGGAAGAATATGTGTGTTTGGGCTTTGTGTGAAAAAAACTTTCGAAAATTCAAGGAATGACTTGCATAAAATGTATTTATATAATATCTGACGACATTGTGTTAGTGGAGATCCCTCAATTCCCCCTCATTTCAGTTTCCATGCCTGGCAGATCCGTAGTATTGTAATTTGAGTTGTGTCCGTTCCCCTCCAGATTAGACGAAGATTTGTTTCGACCCATTTTTCAACCACATTCGTCTTTGCTTCAAAATGTATATCTAAGTTTTATTCTTGGTGTGACCATCTTTCAAATACACCTTGCAAAGTATTTAAGAGTTTTCCTGTCTTCGTTAAAGCAGATTCTAGACTCGTCTGTTGGTCTGCAATTGCATAATCTAATCATCATATAAAGTTATTACAACTCAGTTGTGAGAGTAATGTTAAAGCCTTTTAGCTGAGGTAAGTCAACTCCTACCTTGCACCGTCTATCCTTATTTGAGGTTTTAATTGTCGTAAAGACATCGGAGATCTAATTTTTACAAGTTGAAGTTGAATTTTTGTAGTTGTGGCAAACTTAAGAAATAAATCCAAGTTTGAAATTGGTTTAGAGAAGTGGGTCTTTTGAGATTTGAGTCATCTGGCATAGCATCCACAGCAACGACAAGAAATGTAACAAACAAAAATGTAATCTTATCTCCTTGAAATACTCGAAAGAAAAGCTTCCGCAACGATAAGCAGTGCGACTACGGCGGATGACGCAGTTTGGAAGAAACTAGTCCCATACTTCAACAATTTCAAAAGTTTCAGTTGAATTGTAAATTTTCTGTATTTTCCGTATTTCCCAAATGCTGTCGAGTAGTCGCATGCAATTTGTGGCTAAAGAATTGACTCGTTGTAAAGAGATTTGCTACCAGTGGCAACCAACTCAACAATGTCACAGAAATTCATGAACTCGAATTGGGCACACTGCAAAGTTTTCTTCACTTAGTGCACTGCTCATTGGTATTGTGGGCGAATGTGTCTTAGTCGCGGTGTCGCTCCAGTCTTGTGTATCTGCGGAGAGTACTGCAAGTATGCTTGAGAAACTGGCGTATGTTTTTTGGCATTTCCAAGCGCCTTGACCGTGCCGCAAATTAGCAGCTGTGCCCATTCACACAGCAGAAGTACCAACAAAACTTCAGTAATTGTTTAGATTTTTAAATCGTTTGCCAAATGGGTGGGTTGTTGGTTGTTATTGTGATGCCTCACGTCAATTATAGTCCTTCGCGATCAATTTAATGTGCTGTTTATATTTTCAGGGTCATTCGTGCAGTCGAACAAATTATTAATAAATTAGTAGCAGAGTAGTAAGAAACTTTTACTAAAGAACAACAGCCACACAAACGAAAAGTTGTCAATAGTGCTGGTGGTGGTAATAAAGCAAATCGCCGTGACAGTGCAGGACACCATGACTCTCGCCTTTTGCTACACAACAGCATATTCCATTGCACAATACGGCCACAATCTTTATTGATAATTAGTATCGATTTGGCAAAGTAGCCTTGAACCTTGAACTTATTTTCGATGAAATTGTTTGGATTCGTTTAGTTTATTTGTTTCTTTTGCTTTTAATATATTGAACGAATGAATATACAAGTATACTATTCATTTTTATTCCCTTTTTGCTTTTGCTGTTTACTTTTCCAATAAAAACAAATAAGCGCCATTTTGATTGATGGAATTTCGCCATTTCATAAATAACTCAGGGCGGCCCTTTCCACCGCTGTGTGCCCAGAGAGTGATTAGATGATTTCTATAACCCATGCTCACATGCTACCTACACACCCGCCAATTCGCATATTGCGAGTGTAAAGAGTAGACAGTCAGAAACTGCAACCTGCCCTAGCAGGTGAATCACAGGTCGCAATGGTATTTTTATTAACATCTTTGCCAAGTCAGCAGTTGTGGAGATTGCTTGTTAAACAATTTCAATCAATGTATATGATTCTTTTAGCTAATGAATTTCATCATTGTTCAAATTAAATGTGGCGCTAATTGCTGCCACAGGAAATCAAAAACTGGGCCATAGAATCATAGCTGCCATAGCTGTTTACTATTGCAAGTGTATTGAAAAGCTCGTTAATTCTTTGGAAACAGCTGCCCAAAGCACATCGTAGTACTGCAATGAGCATATGTATGCCCACGAGAGCACTGAGACCTGCAGAAGTCATATGCATTCAGTTTAAAATTACTTTAAGAATATTTCAAATACATGTAATCGTGAATCTGTGTATGTCTCATAATTCAGCTTGGGAAATACACTCAAAGATACTCAATAGAAAAACTTCAGTGAGAAGCGTGGTGATATACTATCTGATGATAGCAGCACGTATCACTGCACCGCTTGCGTGGAAAACGAAGAGACATGACTAAGCTCAATGTTGAAGGTTGCATTGAAAATATATGCAGGAATGCGCAAATCTATTGCCTGCTAAAGGTATAAGGCAATGAACGCATGTACGATTTTTACTCATGAATAGTATCAAAACATGATTCGGTGAGAGTGAATCTGTGTAAATGGCTTGGCTCATATTTTGAATGTACACAGTTCTCCGATTCGCAACTTTCAGGATACGATATGTTCCTGAAAGTTGCGAATCATAACGCGGCCAACATGATTTCCCTTATTTGGAAAGTAATTGTGCGCAAGCAATTTAGGGATAAACAATAAAACCCATAAGCATTTCGGGCATCATTGCCATAATAAGCGCCCCCAGTCAATCATGCATACCTGCGTAATTTGCTGGCCAAACTATGCACCACTACAGAGGACTCTATCCAACAACTGCCATCAACACTCAACAAGCCCAACAACAAAAGCAAAAACAATAACGGCCATCAACGACAGTAGTGCTTACCAGAAACAATAAAGTACACAAAATGCGTACTTGGAGCGAAAGTGGATGATCCCAGCCAAAAAATGTGCATGCAGTACGAAATACACTCGACGGGAAAGCGGCACTTGTTGGTTCACTTCAATTTGTGGGCCGTACCGTCACCCCGCATGTTTGAGTAAGCGTTTCTGCCTGCATGTTCCAGCCTGTAACTGTTAGCAAGTACGGCCCCAGCCGCATCCTCAGCATTCACTGAATACATGCAGTTGAGCAATTAATAGAAATGCCAATATCTGAGCATATGGCGGACTGCACTTGAAGACTCCAGTCCGCTTGCCTCTAATTTTTAAAGATTACGATTAGTTTAAGTGTTTGTGAAATTTTACTGTTCCATATTGCTTTATTACTCATAAAAGGTGATCCAATATTGGAAATATGCTTTAGAGTCTAATTTATGAAACTTTTGCTTTGTTTTCGCATTTTCCGACTTGTATTTCCTCAAGTTTTACTCGTATGGACCGCAATATCCAACTGTGCATTGAATGTACTCGGAATTTGATCAGCTATATGAGACTAGTATTTGCGCACTGTTCAAATAGAAGGAAAGTAATTTGTGAACTGAACAGATGTATGCAGCTTCTTTGATGCTTCATTTGGCAGGTGTATTAAAGAGTAAGCTGTGAGGCAGAGCAGTGGTGTTCTATGCCACTGACTCATTGATAAATGGAAGTTCGAAGACATTTTATGCTATTATGCGAGTATGTAGTTGTGATCGCAACACTGCCTGGTCCTATTGCCGGAAGACTGCAGTATGGGTGTGTGTGTGTGTGTTCACGATTTGCACCATTTTTGTGTTCGAGGCACTTTGCTGAAACTCAAATGAGAATAAGTCGGACTGATACAAGAAAATTTTTGATTGATTTTATGCACTTCTCTCCAATAAAATGAAGTATAGGTGAGAAGGACAGTTGACAGATAGTAAAATTATCATTCAGTTTTCATCTCTATCTCCCTCCTTTCTACTTATGCTTTCCTCATCACATTTCCACTAGAAAAATTTGGTTATAAAAGTCGAAAGTACTAAATAGTAGAATATGCTTATGAAGGGAAATATATGTACATTTTGGGTTTAGTTTAATTGGTGATGGAGTGTAAGCTGGACATCCTTGGCCAAAACATTCAGGTGTGGATCCTATGGGTTCCAGGTCACGTGGGAATTTCTGCTAATGGTATGGGAGACAAACTTGCTGCAAATAGAGCAACCTCTCCCCATGTAGGCCACGAACCATTTTGTAGTTTAGGAAAGGGAAACTTCTCCTCATTCATGCAGGAAGTAGAAGACAACCGAAGAAGAGTATACTGGGACAATTTACTGGGGCTATCACAATCAAAATCGCTTGTAGGGACTTATAACCTGAAACGTTTCAAATATTGTATGGAATTGAATAAGAATAATCTAAAAATGTTTACAGGGATTCTGACAGGGCACTGTAGGCCGAATTATCACCTAACAAGGCAGTGAATTTACTTTAATTGGGTTTGCAGGTTTTGGATGGAAGAAGATGAGACCGCGAAACACATGCGAAAGAAGCATTTGGGTAATCATCTAATACCGAATGAAGAAATACTCAACAAAATAGGCTTAAAACTAAAGCTTATCGAGGAAACAAGACTCAGAAAAACACTCTGAATCGATGAAGGGTGCACAATAAATCTCCAGGGTGGGAATGCAAGATCCCCCTTTCATAATAATAATAATTAGTTTAATTTAGGTGGGATAGTTTTAAAAATTCACTTGCAATGTTATTGGACTAAATATAGGAACAAGTTTGGTGACGACTTCAATATTCGTTTGTGTTTCAAAAACACCGAGTTTACTCATAAAATACAGCTAAATTTAAACAGTCGAAAAGAGAGATCTTAAATTTAAGCAAAATGTAAACAATTTTTTTCAAATCAATCTGTTTTAAAGGGTAAACTAACACTGACGATGAATGCTGCGTATGACATGGAATATTCATGGCATATTTTGTTCTACAAACTTAGCATAAGATATTGGTAGTCACCTGCAAAGAAACCCTACACATAAGGAGTTAAGTGGTAGAAAATTGCTGCCAATCAGTAACTAGCTACACGGCAATAAGAGCGAGGAATTCCAAATTGCTTCAATTTCATTTATAAATCCAATTATTTTAGAGAACGGCTCTTGAGCGTGGCGTTTGAGTGTGGGATGTGCGATCCCCTGATTCTAGTTTGCATGTATGAATACGAATGCATAGAAAAGCAACGGAAGTCAGTTCAATTTCCGTAACCTTTAGAGCTGGTTACGTTTTTGTATTCATTGGTGCTGCAGTTGCAAGTTACACGACTACTCCACGACAGGCGAATGTAGGTTATGGAAGCAATGCTGAATGCGGCGACAGGCAGAACACATCGGTAAATTTCCATTCGATGCAATTATGGCAATGGCAATTGCATGCCTTGTTAACAATGACCAAAGGAATATTTGTGCCAATTTTGTTTTCTTTAAGTAAGTAATAGGCTAATTAACTTAATAGAAGCCGGTAGAAGCGATTCAATTATATTCAATTACATGCAAATCAAATTCAATTTGCGTATGTAGCGCGGCCTTGAAGGTCCGCACCGTGTCCAGATTTATTTTCATAATGTCACTGCAACCGCAATTTAATTTATTTGCTGGGATTAAAGAAATGTATATTTTACTCTTGTTGACTTTAAGGCAGATGTTACGCAGGAACAACTCATTTTCGATATGCGTTGATTCCGTTAGTTCTTCCACAGCAAAGCCCCAACGAGTTGAACCCAAAATGCCAAAATGCCAGCTCCGAAATGTTGGCAAATGCATGTTTTTACAGGTTTTTCGTTTTTTGTTATTTTAGATCTCCTTCCCTCGCTGCCATTAGCAAGAGTTGGAGCATTAATATGTAAACTTTATTAAACGTTAAATTAAGTTACCGAAATATCTACACAATGCGAGCAAATTGTATGAAAAAATACCGCACCATGCTGACAGACATGCCACGCATGCATGCATGAGTTTCAAATAAATGCTTCTCATTATGAAAGCATATGTAAGATTTTAGCAAATGTCAGAAAAAGAGAGGAAAAAGGAACTTTCCATTTGCTTTCCGCTGCATTTGCGGCGAATGTGCAGCTTGCTGCATGATGCAAAAGGAATTGTGAAATGTTCAAGCAACATATTTACAATGGCGCTGACGTTGCGGCTCCTCCATTGGCGTTAGTTAAGCTCGCGCATATGAAAGTTAGATTAATTCCGCTGTCAACAGCTTCCTAGCGGAACAATGCACTGCCATCACCGACTACAGTTTTCAGTCTGCTGGTTTTGGTTTATATGAGTGCAGGGTGCATGTTGCACTCCTTCTCTTTGCAGCCCTGCATCATTGTAGCAGTACCCTTACACCTGCCTGCAACCGCTGATGAATTCGTATTTTTAGCCCAGAAAATTCGTCTTAATTCTGCTAACGTACACACCCCCACGCATGTTGACATACTTAGCTCTCTAAAGAAGACGTTTTCTTTTCTTCTTCCATTACAAATAAGCAAAGACCAAGCAAGAAGGAAAAATGTGGAAAAAGCTGCAGATTAAATTTTCTCTCACAAAGACTAATGAGAAAGTAATTGTGCGCTTGAATTGAGGAAAATCATTTTCGAACTCGGTGATGGTGTGCGCGAATACCGAGGACTACAAATGCCTTCATTACGAACGGGAATCGAAAAGTTTTTAACCTCGCGCAAATACAAAGTCACACAAAGGAAAACGGAGGCAGTGGGAGGGCTACAGAATCAATTGAATGTTTATCAAACAAATGCAGGATATTTCAATTCGTTTCGTTTTCTCAACATTTCACATCATTTTCAAATTGCACCAATTTTAACGCTATCTCCATCAATAAAATCAAATTAAGTAAAAAATAAATAAAGGAATGCTGCTAAAATAAACTGAAATTAGCGCAAAGAAAATGTATATGAACTGCTGTTGAAACAGTCAGGAGAGGAATATCTCAATGCCGTATGAAGTGAGCCTACATACCAAAATAGGCCCCAGCATCGATAAAGAAATTTTTACTCCTGTGGGGACTTGAAATTTATGACAAAGTACAAAAATATCTCTTAGGAAGAGCCACAAACTTAGAAAAATGTGGCAGTGCAATCAGTTACGGTGACATGCAGGGTGGGAGGAATGATTTAAATTGAATGTCAATTTCGCGTTCATTAAATTGAATCGCGTTGGTCTCTCTCAGTAGTTTTACACTGAAAATGGGAATACGCACTTGTAGCGTACTTCCAGTCCGCTAAAGGCCGCACCAATAAGTATAGCGCTTGCTTTCAATTCGCATTCCAATCAGAGCAAATCGATGACTTTACAAGCGCTGCGCCATTAAATTAACAACAATAGACACACCGAGCAATGTGCTAAGCACTGTGAACATGTAAATATTTGCACACCAGTGTAATTACATGCAAATCAATCACACTCACTGGTGTTCTGCTGTTCTTTGGATTTCTGGTGTGCTGCCGTTTTTTGGTGTTGAGTTCCGTTCCCGTGTGTTAATCATCGTAGTCAATGCGAAAATGCAGAATCACAAGCAGAACATAACAAATGACTAATGAGAAATATTTACCTGTCTAAAGAAGTTCTTCTCCAAGATCACGAGTGCTCCTCCATACACCCACACAACCACACACCCAATAACTAACACGTACACCATTACTGAAAGATTGCCACTCAATCATGCACGTCGAGTATGCAAGTCTAATCAAAATGCGTAAAATAAAAAATAATTAAGCGTGTTTTTAGGCGTTCTAACACGCACGTAATGAAGTATGCTGTGTGTGTTCATTATGGGTGTGATATGTTGCGTAAATCCCACTATTGACATTTACTGAGTGAGTGATAAAAGCGCGACAATGAGGAATGCACACACTCGGAAGCTCCGAGTATTTGTTTGCTTAGCAGAGCAGAAGAGAGCAAAGCAACCGCAGCAGCAGCAGCAAAAGTAGCGGCGCATCACATTACTTTGCACACACTCGGCTGACAGAACTTGGCGCAGTTGCCGTGTGTTCTGTCGTGTTGAAATGGAGCTTGGAAATTGCTACGCTATCCATGCCCACTAAACTCTTTAAAAATCGTTAATCTTCGCAATACTTAGTTTTATTGTAAGCAACGCGAACCTCTCTGCACATGAAATTTCAAATATGATTTTAATGGATGCAATAATGTTATTAAATCATTTGCATATTAATAATGCCGCATGCAATTATAGCTGTCAACGCGAGTAAGGTTATTAATTTGCATATTAATCACAATGAGCTTTTTGTTGTTGGTTTATCCTTCGGTCGATATGAGCATATATTATATACATACATATCAATATACACGCAATTACAGGGTGTACAAGGCGAATACTCGTAGTAGGCTTCATCGTGGAAGACGTTTAAAAGGTAATACAACATTCATTTCCATCTGGATATGTTGTTGTAATCTAAGCACATTTAAAGGTAAACTTCATTGTGAAATGCGTTAGGCAAACACACCTTATAAGAAAGATAATTCTAAAAAAGTTAACAAGAAGGATATTCAAATGGTTCCTTCACAATGATATTATGCCGTTGGCAGCGGGAAACATCACATTGAGAGAATTAGTACCTGCCTGCAGGTCGTCTGACGAAATGGGCATCTATGAAAATTAAGATTGAAGAATGCCACTATAAAAAAAAACAACCTCCTGCTTATTTCATTTAATATCAATTGTATTTAGTAGTTAAAAAAAACGTTGTCATGGAAAAAGGAAATTATTGCCAAGCGACGGACTGCGAACTGAGGCAGTTTAAAGCACATGATGGATACATTTATTATCAGCATGCAAAATAATTGCATTTTTCAATAGTGTTTCAATCATTTAAGTTGAAATTTTTTTAAATCCGGTGGAATTTGTAACTGCGCTCATCTCCATAATTACAATGTTCTAGAATTGTTACGATCAGAAAAATGCTCTGAAATGCCATCGTCATCTTCTCTCTCTTCGTCATTAGCTCCCTCAGGATTTATGTCATCAATATCGTAATTGGCGCCGTCATCAATGTCGTCATCAACTCCGTTATAATCTAAAAGAAAAATAAATAAGTGAGATTCTAAAGAATATTCAAGAATAGGAGGATGGATGAAAAATGTGTGTATACATTTGTATGTAGAAAATCTGTACAAAGTGCATAATAAGTGAGTGTTTATATTTACAAAAAGAAACCAAGATTTATAAATGGACTTTTCCCCCTGAATTCTTGGTTTAGTTTTACGTGGGTTTGAAGTAATATGACTGTTTCGCTTGATAAATTATTGCGACAAACATAGAGTTGACATTGCTCCGTGGATACCTTCAAGGCAAGAGTGGAATTGTTGAAGCAGCGGTACTGCTGACATACATCCTGGCTGTAAACATGCATGCTATTTGACTTACAAAATGGAAAAAAATGTTTTCTATTTGTGCAGACGTACTCGTATATAAATGAAATTATATAAAAATCAAGAGACAAGCCATGCACATCATTCACATACGAGTTAAGAAAGAAATGCAAAAAGAATATAAAAAATAGTTTGCCTGCATAATCCAGACACGAAATAAAAGTCACGTTCCCCTGTTCATTCATTTTTAATTCTTATTTTAAAATTTGTCTCCGAATAAGAAGCAAATCGAGAAGCCGCTTAACTAAGGATCGCTTGAACATGCATTTTGTATTTAACAGCTTCGAACTGTGATTCGGAGTCTGATTTCTGGTGGTTTGTGTGTAAAATAATGAAATATCAATTTAATAATGAAAAAACATATTTGAGAACATAAAACTTGACATTTGAGTAAATTTGTTGACAGTGCGAACAAATTTTAACCAAAATGGATTTAAAGAAATGGCCTTTCTATCATAAACGAGGCGAATCGAATACGGCTGTAATTACAATAAACTTTAAATGGTTCACAATACACTGTAGATGGGCGTGTTTTTAAAAAATGGACAACGTGGCAAGTGAAAATATGTCCACTCCTTGCGGACTTACATGTGCAGAGGCTAATAGGGACTTCTGTGTAAGGTCTCCTTCTGATCTAAAACTAACATACTCGTATATGCCTTCATAACAGTTTTCTGAGACACCCTGCACGCACTTTCACTAAATGTTGTGCCACGCAGCACTGCATAATGCAACATGAAAATACAAAGTAAATTTACACAAGAAAATTAAAAAATTATTCAATAAAATCAGCAGAGCCAACAACAGCAAACTTAACAACACCAAAGAACAACAAGTGACGAGCTGTTGTTGACAATGCGCTTCAACCCAGCCACACCGCACCAGGCGACAAAGCGTTTGCACATGCAAATTATGCACCGAGGTGTAAAGTGGGCGTGGGAAAGCGGTCATGTTCCATGCAATTTTAATTAACTTCGCTGGCCTACTCGGTGGCCTTTAATATGCGGCTACGCGAACGTGTGTGTGGATTTAAGAGGATGTGTAAACCCTTGTCACGTTACAATTGGGTGCTGCTAATTGCTGCCACAAAGTGACAATTTATTGTTAATAATTTGTGATTTAGTAGCAATTGCAATACAAATGGCAGTTGCCTTGAAATAAGTTACCAGACCACTGGCATTTAAAGATGTGACGAGACTACTTCAATTAAGGGATTCTGAGACGCGACGGTTCTTGTACGATGCCCTTTTGGTTCAGCTACAGTATGTCAGCGTTTTTGTCGGTATTGGTGTGACTCTTGATCTTGTATGCGACTTTCCCCATCTCAATTTAACTGTTTTAACCGGGCAGAGTTTCAATTGCCGAATTCGAAGTAAATTAATTGTAGCTGACATTGAACTTGAACCTCTGGTATCGCATGCGGCGTTTCTATTGTAAACTTTGCTTCACAAACTACTTGCGAGAAAATTATGAGAGCATAAGAGGGCAAGCCTGAAAGCAAGACGACAAAGAGCGATAGTGCACTCGCCTGCCCCAAATATTAACACTTGTGTGGTTCCTGTGATGACAGCTGGCAGTGGAGCATAGTCTAGCAGCCAAGTACAAGGGCAAAATGAAAAAGAACTCGCAGCGGTGCACACTCAACGCGCACTCACATCTAAGCGGATTAAATCAGTAGAAAATAGGCCGATATCTGTATGGCACAGAGCCCACAGGCAGGCAGCCGGCAACCTGCCAGACAGATAGGAAGGAGTAAATGTTATGTAGTGTAAAAAATGTTCAGTGCTGCTGGGAGCTACTTTGTCTGCCATAACCGTCTAGCAGCCTAGCAGCCTAGCTGTAAGTGACACTGAGTGCGTCTGGTCTCTCTGCCTTTTCGTCTGCCTCTCAGTCTGGTGGTGGGTTGGCTGTTCGGTCGCCACAGCTGCATGCCCCGCAGACACCGCGTACTTGTATTCTGACATGTTGCATGAGCTTTGTTCATGTCAGCAGCACAGGCGTTGAAAAATTTTTCAAATAATTTATAAGTGTGTGACGCTAAAACTCGTAGTCTCGTACCCACAGTCGTAAAAAGCGATTTGAATACCCTACCATGAGCAGCTTATAGCGCCTTAGTGTTGCTCACAACGGGCTGCCTTCCTCCACCCCTGCAGGTGGCTGTTTCAGCGATGGTTGGGTGCAAATATTTCTGCATATTAATATTAAAATGTATGCACATCGTCAAGTATCAAGTACAAGTAGGATACACAGTCACGCCCAGTTATATTGCCAACAATCCAATCCATTTAAACATTTGTTTTTAGCATTGTAAGTTGATGTAGTCTATGGTGCGAAAGCAATGAAAGGCACAGGCACCATTCATTTCAGATGAGCATATTTATTTAATATGTCTAATTGGGCAACAAGTTGGCGTGTTTCAACCAACTATTTTCAATACCTCAAAGCACAATTTAAAATCTAATTTTAAATGATTGCATTTGGAACTGGTGGCAATATTGTATGAAATTGGGACATGCCGTAGGCCACTTACTCTGTCCACACCGCCTCACGCTGACCGCTTACATCCTGTATAGGAACGTTCCCTGCAAGTTCTGCTAAGTGCTACGCATATCAAGAGTTAATACCAAACTTTTGCATGAGTTTACTTTTAGGTCGAGTGCCCTGCCTTTAGTTAGGGGGTGTGCATGATGTTGTTACATAAACTTTGAAGAGTATAAGTGTGTATGTGTCTGTGGCATTTACGTTGGTATGTGGAAATGACTGTGAGTATCTATGTAATTCTTAAACATTGAATTCAATTTCTTTTATTTTCCCGTCACTGGCATTTTTGCTATTGTTGGGGTTGTTCTTGCTGCCGCTGTTGTGAAAACTTGCTTATTGCTAGGCGAAAGTATATAAATAAAAACCCGTCTTTATTTATTGTTCGTTTTGCTCTTGTTGGTTCACTTTGTTGGGTCTTGTGCGTTTAGTTTGCTGAGAGTTACATAGCTGCAGTGTTAGTCAAGGTTGCCAATGGATGGCCTGGATTGTCGCGCCTTGTTGGCTGTTTAAAGGAGTATCATAAAAGTCTGAATGAAGTTTAGAAGAAAAGTTACTTAAAATTAAAATCAATGTAAATGAAATAAATTATGTAGATTAATACTTCGTGTTGTGCTGATATTGAAACTTTCTGCCAGTACTTTAAAGCGATTTGGTTGCATCGCCCGATTTAGCAATGTCCATGAATGGTGTAAGAGAAGTGTTTTTCAAACTTATTTGCAAATATTTATTTCTAATCGTATCTTTAGTGGGTGCCAATGAGAAAATGGGGCAAGCAGAGAACTGCTTTAGTTTATCCCTTTTCACATTTAACTTGCTCAGTTAGCAAATGAGTATGGTTCACTTTTAAAACTGACGCAAAAATGTAAAACACTTGCCTATTCGAAGCATTCAGAAAGTAAAGTTAGTTGAAGCTTAGAGATTATGGTATAGCTCCAATTCTTCCACTATTTCATCACTTGTATAGAAAACGAGCGCTCATGCATTCTGTCGATGGGATAATGTAATGAGTGTGTGAATGATTGCGACTTGCGATGCAATATTTAAATAATTTGTATGCCACAAGGATATGCTGGTGCCATGAGTCTGTCTGTAACATGTGACTATTTTTGAATGCATTAATTAGTCCTCTTTTCGCTGTGATTACAGGCAACTATTGTACATCTCTTCATATACTTCAGTGCTTAGGCAGCAGGCAAACTGGAGACAATTCGTTAACTTTATTATTCTATGGTGTGTCGTTTCAACAAAAAAGAAAGTGCAATAATTACTTCTCTGTGAGCCGTGCCAAAGGTCATATAACATTTATTAAGAAGTGAGTGTGTATATGTGCACTTCTCTCTGTAACATATCTGCCTTGATTCTGCTGTACTTTGTTTATTTTTATAGGCTCATTGAGCCGAATTGTTTTCCAGACGTATTCGAATGCTCTTAAGTATTTTTTACCAATTAGCAACACAGCAGCGTGTCACAATCCAAAGAGCAGGCATAACTCATTCAGGATGGCAAGTCGGCAGCCTGGCGTTACGGATAGCAACACTTGTGAGCCACTCAAGTGTCCCATTAGCGCGTTGAACCAAAAAAACTGAGGGTTTACCCTTCTCAACGTTGAAGCCGGTGCGACATCAACAGCACGTCAAATTTCGCTCCTCTTCGGTTCGTGGTCTTCTGGCTCACCGTTTAGTGCTCTGTTCTGTTCTGTTCTGTTCTGTTCTGTTTTGTTGTGTTGCGTTCTTTGTTCTTTATTTTGCCTGAGGCTATGTGAGCAATATGTTTGCTTAACAATCTGGTAAATTCTCGTATGGAGACTAGGAGAACGCAAATGTTACAAGTTAGTATTCATATTGGCGAAACAAAACTGCAACAGAGTGCTATCACATAATTAAGCGTTACCGTGTGCCACTCCAAAATCGATGACAAGAAATTTCCGAATTAAAACTTTTAGAAAATATCCTTCAAAACTGTTGTGTTAGTGTGTCACATGGTCTGTTAACATATTAAAGACCCCCAAACTACCCCGCAATATTTTCTTCATCTATTTTTCGCCTCTTTTATTATTACAGTGTGCAGGAGACAGATGGGTCCTATTTCGAGAATTTCACTGCGCTGGGTTGGAAACGTGAGAATTGCCGAATGGGGGCAACGCGTGCCGCAGAAACACGTGCGGAAGCCAATCCGGAAAACGAACGTGAGCCCCCACCACCCGAGCAATCGATGGATCGAGAGGATGAGAAATTGTATGTGGAAATATTGCATGCGATTTCAAATGCTGTTGGCGCACCGGCACCAGGAGGACAGGTAATAATCAGAAATCAAACCAAAGTAAAAAAATTTGTAAATTGAAAAATCAGCATAAAGCAGAAAATTGGAAAAAAGTTATCCCTTTTTCAGCGGGAATTCCGCATAGTATATGTGAGTCAATGAACTCCATGGCGCTGTTGATTATGACGACGATGATGGTTGGGTTTGGGGTTGGCGTGGGTGTTTGCAGTCACCAGTCGTGATAAATAGGCAGGAAATTAAATTCATAGAGCAATGAAAATTGATTTTTTCCAATTAAATTTGTCAACAGTTTCCACACAAACAAACACACACACACAAACACAATTTGATATTCTAAGTGCTATGAAGGCTGGTTATTTAAGGTGCTACAATACTTACTCGCAAAGCAAACGAGTGACCTTTACAATGGTTCTACTATCATAGCTATTATGTAAATGTACACAAGTCTGTTAGTAATGTGTTACTCGTAAGTGGAAAAGTATGCATTAAATAGATAAAGTGCAGACGACGGGGCGTATGAGTGACGCAAAAAGTGCAAAATCGCTGCAGTGGCAGCTAAGACTGTGGAGTCGGAATCGAGGAGTTTTACTTTTTAGGTAGGAATCGGAGGCGGTATAAACATTTGAGCGGCTCCGATTCTCAAAAAACATCTTCATGTTTACGTAATATATGCAATAACATAATGGGTGTAAAATTTTGTAAATAATTAAAAGATATAATATATAACAAATTGGAACTAACAGTATAATTGAATAAATTATATTTGTGAACTAAACTAAATCATATAAGTAAATTTCTATAATTTTTAACATTTAAATGAGTGCTTATGTATATAAAAATCTTTAAAAAACAAATCAAATAATATTTTATATATTTCCTTTTTAATGTTAATTGGAAATTAAAAGTATATCTTTGGGTAAAACGCAGACTTGAAAATAATTATGCTTCGCATAGTAAAACAAGGCGAACTATACAAGGCGAAAGAAATGAACAAGGCGAAAGAAATGAAGATGGGTGTTTTTTTTTAGTTTAATTAACAATGACTTTTATTGTCAGTGCGCGTGTGAGCGCACATTATGAAATAATTGTTTATTGCTCCCGGCTGGCGATCTTCATAGCTCCGCTGTCTTTCACAATGTGTCCTCTTTCAGAATGCCTCGCTCCAATATATACATTTCGCTACTCATACCAAAGCACAAAATCCGCTATTCGGAGCGAGCACAAATTCTAAATTCCTGGAATTAAATTCGCCAGCCGGGACCATAAATGCTTCATGTCAGTGCAGTATATGCGCATATTTATAGGGACACCGCATGACTTGATACTCAAATCCTACTATTGCTACCAGTTTTCTATGAGAGATAGTTCCAACTGATATTGAAGTCTATTGCGCACAGCAGTGCTGGGAAACTGCATTTAGCTCCCTGTCTCTAGTGACACCCACACGGGCACTAGCACTAACAAAGTTTTATGCTTCAACAGCTAAGGACGGATTAAACGTCACTTGATTCATTTCGTAGCATTTCGTAGTGTACGCGTAATTTTCAATTTGCTGCGTAGTTTAATTAATAAAGTAATAATTAATATGTTGCTCTGCCATTCGTATGAAAGGAATTGAGAAAATAGAAAAGTGTGCACAGAGGAGGGACGTAGCAAATACCCAATAGCAAATTAATACCACTGCGGAGTAAAAGTGTGTCATTAAAAATAGTAGTTAGTGAGTAGCATGGGCGATGTGCATTTGTACGTCCAGGTGCTGAACGTAGCGCTAAGAATTGTAGCGGCAAAACAGTAATAGAGCAGCTCCTACTCGGTCAAGACGATGTCCTTTCAGTTGCATTTACTCACCCCACCAGAAAAGGGATGAACTAATTACAACCTGTCCGGCGCAGCTCTGCACATAACTATAAACGCATTCTAATTTCTTGGAAAAATATGTCTGTGTTGATGTAGTGCGATAGAGGTTGCTGCTGTAGAACGCGGGAGTTACTGGCCTAATGAATCAAATTTAAAACATAATAAATAGAACTCTTCACAGAGTACTCTGTACTACTTCCACGTCTATTTTCCAATTTGTCCAATTTGTGGTTTCATTTTAATTAAAAGTAGCGATGCAAAAGAGCTTCCACGAAGAAGGCACGCTGCTTGAGTTCGCATTGCATAAGTATCCTTTGGCATTTATCGAACTGGATACTTGGAAAAGCGCAGAGCAAAGTCTTGCCTCTTCAAAATTCAATACTTATTTGCAGTCATATTGCGCTACACTTGAGTGCATGGCACCCTTCGAGTTTGCATAAATAATGTTGCAGATAAGAATGAAATGTTTACCAGTTGATCAGCTATGCTCCCACCGGTTGGCATATAGACCCGCTGCAGCAGTTCCGCAGCCTTAATTGACCTCCATAGGCGCATTATTCTTTATGCGAATATTGGACAAACCACCTACTCCGTTTGAAGAACAAAATACTTATACGATACCTGCGAAATTGTGTTTGGGCAAATCGATAGAATGCAGGTAATCAATTGAAATTTCAATATAAAATCAGGAACAGCACACGGGGTAGTCTCACAAAGAAAGGTTATGCTAATTTATGCTCTCCACTTAATTCACTTCAATAGTGAAATAGAAAAGTTGCCAGAAACGAATTTCACAAATTGAAATTTCATTTGAAAGGCCTTCAATGCGGGGGGATGGCAAGCGCTGTCTCTACAAATGCAAACACAAACACACTCAGCCCGAACACCAACACAAGCGTAAATATGGCATACATGGCTCAGACAGGTACATGGAGATATATAGTTAAGAGTTTCAAATTAAATGAAGCCATTCGACAAGTGCCATTGAAGTGGCTGTTGAATTTGTATTTTAATTGGAAGAATATTCAAGCCAACTACGCTGGAGCGGCGGGTATGGTCAGGTGTGTGATAAATTTGCTTAAAGCAAATGCGTTTCAATCCTCGAAAAGGTAAGTGTGTTTATCTCTCTGACATGCACAGGTAGACGAAAAAATTTCAATAATTGTGTGCGGCCTTTCAGTGATTTGCTCCTTAAGCAGTAACTCTCCTTCTCAGCCCCACAAATTTGCACTTAATGCATTTGCTTTCAATTTGCATTTTATTTTATTACATTTCGTTTCGTTTTTCTGTTTATACTTACAGTATGCTCACTACAAGGAGGAAATGTATTTGCATGTACAGCGCGCTTTCGGCATGAATCCGGATAGTCATTATCGTCTCTTACACGCCGCTATTGAGGATAAGCAGAAAATAATTGTCCTTTCCGTAATTGTAATCGAAGCTGATGGCATCGAAGCAAAGGATGCCAATGGTGAGTCCATATACACTGTTCATGTCTGTTATGAATACATGAGTGTGTGTGTGTGTGTGTGTGGGTGTGTGTGTGTGTGTGTGTTCGGACGTGAGTCCGAGTGTGAGTGAGTGAATGAGTCCAGTTGCTCTGTGCACAGAACCATGCAGCTTAATGCAAATGCATACACATTTGCACTTCAATATGAAAATTTACTGTATACGACTATGCGCAACTTGCGAAAGCGGAAGCAATTTGGAAAATTTTATTGACTCTGCCAGGCGAAGCGAACGAACACAGACTCGAACTGGCGGCTGCCAAAAGGCAAACTGCTCTATAAACATTTTTGCATAAGCTGCGCAGTTCCTGCTTGCATTCTGTGCAAAAAAGTTAGAGCAGAGTATTTTCAAAGTTTCGCAAGCAGTTTGTTGGAATGCCTGGCAACCAACCAACCAACCGGCCGGCCCCAGGATAACAGAGCTCTGTGCTGTTGCGATTTGGACATGCACTTGTAAGTCTACTGTGGCTCGTGGTTGGGGCTTGTGAATTACAAACTGTGACTTGCAAATAGAATTATTTCAGTTGCTCTGAATATTCTGACATGGCCAAAAAAACAAAATATTGATGGATTTGGGGAGACTGCAGCTGGCAGTGTCTGTATGCGGCACATAATGGAGTTGTCGCTGCACAAAGAGTGCTGTCCAGTAGGTCAAACTGGAACAGGTACTATGTAACAAAAGCAGCACAACTTCATTAGCATATCTAGAATACCACTCTTGCCCGCTCAGTTCCGATTACCATACTATACTATGACTACTTTATGAGCATCAGTTCAATAGCTGGCCTAGCACATTGCGAAAAGTTCACTTAACATTTGCTGTTCCACATCTGGAGGTAGTTTTCAATAGTGGACTTTTATCTGACTTTGGCAGCAACTTTGTTTGGGTGTAGCTATTTCGATTTGCATTTTAAGTTGCTGCTGCAGCAGTCCTTGACTACATGTGCAGTACATCGCAGCTCATATCGATACATCAATAAACAATTCAGCAATACCGTGAGATTCCATATGAAATATATCGTTTAATAATTTATGAATACCATGCCTGCTGCTGTTTAGTTTCATGCTTGAAATTGCACCCCGAATACAACAATTTCCAAAGAAATTCACAATTTGTAGCGCCAGACCAGACAGAATGTTCCCGCCCGGTCACACCATATTTTGCGTGTACTCACCCGCACCCGCATGGAGATGTGCATCTAATAGGGAGTAGCGCCCTTGCTTTTCTACTCTCAGATGTTACTGCCAAGGAGCATTACTGTGGTAGCCATGGACCAGCAACGATTGTAGCAGCCCTCAGTCGCGTGGGAGCTTCCAATCCATTGAATTGGCAATTTCAATCAATACTTTTATACAATATAAATGCAAATGGAATGAAATGGAATTTGTTATAATCGCTGGTGTTCTTATTGCTTTTGTTATTATTACGATCACGATGACTATGGAAAAGTTGCCTAAATAGCACACATCTATATTTGGCAACTGACACATTTTCAATTGAATTCAATTTAAGGAGAAATTATTTTCATATCAATGAAAATTTTATGTGATATTTATTTTTGTGGGTGTTTTCATTGCACAAAAAACAGAATAAAATAAAATAAGATTCATCACGCTTGACGTGTGTGGTATAATGTGGAATAAATGATGAGAATGCATGACTGATTGTAGTGCGAACTAAGTCCGCAACAAAATTAATTTAAAGCCCAGCAGTATTTATGCGAATTATTTGCAAGCAATGCAAATATTTCACAAATTGCATTTTTACTGATTTGTACTTTTATTAAAAAAATTAAAATAATAGAATTACATATTTACGCAAATTGATTCTCTCCGATAGGATACTCGTCGTTGCTACAGGTTTGTGGCGACGGTATAAAGTATACGCAATATGCCCATTACATAGATGGTAGGGTGCTTTGGCCTTTTATATGCAGCCGGATATGCGCCTGCATTTTTTAGCAATTTTATTCGGTACTAAAAAGTATTACGTGCAAGTGCATTGCTTGGAAAGTTGTAAAGTTGTAAAGTTGTAAACTTTAATTGCATTGCATTGAAGTGGGAGCCAAGCACCGAGGCAATTTTAATGCCATTATATGATCCTCGCTTCCTTTTGGCAAGCAGATTAACTAGCAGAATTGTGTGGCAAATACAATAACAGTGTGAGAAATTATCCAATCATATTGAACTGTTGGACCAAGTTTTTACTGGATCTACGATGAGTTTGGCGGATCATGTAATACCTAAAATAAACTAGTTGTATAATTAACGAAATTACGGAAAAGCTCACACCAACTCCATGAGGCAAAAAGTCTGTGCGCAAAAAGTGTAGAAACCAAATTCAAGACCTACAGATTTACATTAAATGGCACCACCTCGGCTTGCATATGAAGATATAACACACCACTGTCTCCAACCATGAAAAGAAGATCCCTTGCAAAAAATGGGGAATCCGATAAGAATCATATTTACAGAGCAGTTAGTTTCGAAACAGTTTAGCTGTTGTAGAATTAACGCAATACAGCATAATTGTGATAGGGTCTTAAAGCGACTACAAAAAAATGCCCAGAATACGAGAAACACATTACGAAAACGAGTAAAGAAGTCTAAAGTCGGGTTAGGCCGACCTCGAAATACCCTTTACCTTTCCCGGTGCGTGCGATTTCAACAATGGGGATGTTTTCTTCATAAATCATCATTAGGAGCACATCTATGGTAATTTTCGGTCGGGTACCTTCAATTGATTATATCGACCCCATTTCTTGTGAATGGCTTTGTAGGGTCCATATACGTAATAATATAAAATGTTGTCCAAAAATATTGAATAGGTCGTAAGTTATAATAATTTGTCAATAGTGGGTGTGGTTCTAAAAATAGTATGCCCATCTGGCTCTGAATCTTTGTCCTGACTATACTTACCAAAATTTCATTAAGATAGCTCTAACGGTGTAGAAAAAAATTGGCCACAGACGGGCGGACGGACCGACGGACGTACAAAATACAAATTGCTTAGAAAGTGATCCTGATCATATCTATATATAAATATATATATCCATACCTACCACGCCTCTTTCATGAAATTGCAACCCCTCTCAAAAGCACAAAATAAGTATACCCTTTTTACCTTTTTTAAATGTAAAGGGTATAACCAGTAAAGAAAGCTGACGTCGGATTAGACCCACTTCGATATCCTTATATGTGCGTGTGAATTAGTCCATTGTTTCGATATAACACAATAGTAAACATTAAGTGTATAGGCACGTTTTTCAAACTGGTTAATTCTATGTGTAGGTGCGAGTGGCGGCTAAAATTTTACGCCCACTACGATCGCCAAGATTCGTCAACATTCATACATATATCTCGTATATATCTCGAGTAATGCACATATATATATTAAAAGTGGGCGCGGGATTGGAGCTAACACACACTTTTTTGTTTGGTACTTGTACTGTAATCCATCTTGTGTGATTTCGTCTGTGAGCCTTACATAAGGTGCGGTAATGAATCTGTGTGAATTGTGGGCGTGGAAGTAGAAGTATACCTCCATTATCTTTGAATAGACTAGTATAGAGACATTACTACCAAAATTTATTCCTAAATCATCAATAAGACCATAACTAGGGTCAATTTCAGTCCCCAGAGTTGATTGTATGGGAAGGATGCGACGCCTTTATCCGATCGACCACAATGCTTGCATATGGCTTTGTATTTATTTTTTTTCTTTCTGCTTTCACATAAAATTTCGTCCACAAATTGTTTATAGTTCATATATTATAAACATGTGGGCGTGGCTCTGAAAACAATCCGCTAATTTTTTGCTAGATGTTTTCGTTCGTGTGAAATTTCTTTCTTGTATATGGACCCAGAAATGAAGATTTGTTAATTGTGGGCGTGGCTGTAGCAGTATGTTACCCCCCACCCCATTATTTAGTGCACACTAATTTTGTACCCAATGATCATCAAAATGTAAAATTTGACTAACCTTTGATGATTCATAAATTAGGTGAATATTGTGGAATAAATGTTGTTTTTCGCATCACTCATTGAAGGTGTAAGGTCATTTTATTAACATCTGGCTCCTCAGAGGGGTGTAAGGAACATAAAGCCGAAAGCACTAAAACTAAGTGAAGCGTGCTATTGCGAGATTTAGGGCACATCCCATCCCTCATAATTCTGGGAACGAGCATACAATTTAAAAATTTCGATTCCATTAAACTGACCTAACTGTAGAATACACATTCATTATGCGGCCCATAGACGATACATCATGATCATACTCATTCGTGTACGTGTTGAATGAAGCTCCGCCACAGACGAGTGATCAAAATCGAAGATCATCATTTTTTCGTAGTCGTCGTTGAGTGAGGTTGTCATGTCTCTGTCGGATGACGAAGTTTTGTGTGCGCTAGCGCTTGTACTGTGCAAGGAAAAATTGTAAAAAAAAAGACTTACGATTTTGGATGAAAGAAAGGCACAAAAAAATAGTACAATAGCATTCAAGGGACTCCAGCAGAAACGCATTTTTATTATTTTTATCCGCACACATCTTCACACGTTGGCAGTCAAATTCAAATGAGTAAAATTTGCATGTAAATTGCCCACAAACGACGATCATCCATACATCATGATCAGCATCGTAATAAAATTTCGCCTCAAAATCTAAATGAATTAGATTTTCGACGATCAGTCAGTGATCACAGCGCGATCATGTCTGTGTGACACATACATGCATATTTTCTCTCATACATACATATTATATATGAGTATGATCATGATGTATCGTCTATGGGCCGCATTAGCTTACATGTGTTTACATACGTCGCCATGTGTGCGTGTTGACTTTGCAACTGCTTACGTTTCCGTTCGAATGCGCTGCTGTTACTTTATTGCTACATAATTGATTGGTCGCGGTTTTTGGGTGAGCTGCATTGCGCCCCAATACAGACGCAGATAGCATGTAAGGGCACAAATACATAGATACCTCGTACGTGTACAAATTTAAACATGCTTAAACGTGTGTTGTGTGTTACTTAGCAATGAGAGAAAATTGAAATGACTTCCTGTCAGGATATTTGCCAATTAATTCCATGCTAATTTTTCTCTTGTTGCTCCGAGCTGTTTGTTCATGCCGTTGTTGTTGTTGTTGATGTTTTGTTATTTTGCTGTTTCTTGTGCTGAAAATTACACGAACAAGTATTGCGTGTGGTGGTGCCATCTGCATGTGTTCCATAATGTAATTTCATTGCGCTCTATTGCTGTCGCTGCGCGGATCCGCTGCTGCTCGATTAATTGCGTCAATTTCGCAAATGTGTCGTGTAGGCGGTTCTCTTTGAGCACACTCCTTGACAAGCAGGGGTAAGTGTGCGCACGCCTGCTTTTACGTTTTAATCAGCACTTATCTGTCCACTGTTGCTGCAACTCACTCAGTGGCGCTCAGTGGAAATGTGCTCGAATTAATATTAATTAAATGGCCATTAAATGCATGAGAGCACACTTTCTGCAGCGTATGAATATGGAAATTCTGACGCCACACTTACTCTGTCCGTACTCGGCTATTCGATTTGTGGCACGACGATGGCGACGCTGCGTCCACCACCCACTGAATTACAATATTTTCATCATCATTTACTTTTATTCCACTGCAGCACTTTTCATAATTCCTTTTCGCATTTTAAATTATCTGACTTACTCCCGCTGATTATGTCAATTTTTCATTGATTCTTTTTTCCGTTTCTGTGCTTTCCTTACAGGCTTCTCTGATCCATACTGCATGCTGGGAATTCAGCCAGATGGTGGTCCACCCGTGTCCCCGTTGCCACCAACACCACGCGTTCTTACCACTGACATGGGCGGCTATGATAACAGTCCCCACGACCCGCATCCGCATCGCAAGCACAGCTTCCGTCTGAGCTTCAAGCGTCGTGACGGCGGTCGCCGTGAGCAGCGCGACTCGTTGGGTGGACCGGTCCCGGCGAAATTCATACGCGCAACTTCTATTAAGCCGCACACGCTGAACCCCCAATGGGGTGAGAAATTCAGATTGTAAGTATACTTATTGTAAGTGCTTGACTGGGTGTATGAATGTGTGTGTGTGGTTCGGTGTGGGAATGGGTGTGCCCATGTGCCGGTGTATATACGAGTATGCTATGACAGCTTCTATGGATATTTATGGGAATTGTGGCACAAGGAAAATGTCGTTCCAAGCAACTAATCAACAGCAGTCGGTAGGGTGAGTTGGATTAGTCAGCTAGGAAGACACATCACACTGTTTAAGAAATTATAAGAATGGAAAGTGTTGATGAGCAATTTCCCAATTGTTGTATAAAACGTATTAACCAGCAGAGAAAGGTAGGAAGAACGAGCCAAAAAGTGAAAAAGAGATTAAGAGAAATAAATCAGTCATCAGCTGCTGAAAAAAATGTCAACACAAAGAATACTTAAATTGGCGAAGACTGATAAACCAATCACATTACTGTTAATAAATTTGAAGAGACAAATGAAAATAGAGAGAGAATATTAATAATAATAGAGGGAGGTATAAATTATTAATTATGACTGCAAGGGGTTGGGGAATGAGTTCTAGCTTCTGACGCCTTTGACTCGAGGAGAAAATGATTTTTTAAAAAGAAGCATTTTTGAGACCAAGTCCGGGGCAGGATTCGATCCTGCGACCCTCTGAGTGTGAGTCTAGCATGCTTCCCACTAGACCACAGAGGGCGACTAGAGAGAATAAAATCAATTGTTCATGTGAATTTTAACAGAAACCGAAAACAAAATTTAGGATCAGGTTTTCTCATTTACATTTTCGCTCAGTGTACTTTCTATTAGTGTACTTATGAAAAATTTTTAAAATGTTCAATTTAAGCTGCTGCATTTTGCATTTTTCGCCGTCTAATGGAAACGTTGATTGAAAGGGAGAGTACAAGAGCACAAAACGTGTTTAGCAGTATTCGCAAAAACAAATTGCGGATATACACAGTCCTTGACCAGGAGTGTACATTTTAGTTTGATTTCTTTACTATTTAAATTGCAGTTACATTTATTTACTGAATACCTTTTAGCGAAACTTTATTGTCATCTCAATGATTCGTCCTGCATCTATTAAAACTAAACGCCGCGATTACTCATCAATGAGTCCCAATAAACTGCTTGAAGGCTAGAGTGACAATTCAGTAAGTTTCACGTGATTTTTATTCAGTCAGTATCGTGGTAGTCAACCGGTGTAAACAGAATCACCCAAAAGTATTCCATATTTAACTCTTCGCCAACGGTGTTTCATTTGATGGAATATTAGTTAGCAAATGTGTATTTAATTCTGAATCAGGTTTATACCCAACCACCCATGCAATTGAATGTTCCACCAAGGATACCTGCAGAAGATTCTTCGTTTTTTTCCTGAGGCCCAGCGGTTGCCATTCTTATAAAATAGCTTGGGACATTGCTGCCACACGAATACACGAATATATTCCCTGTTTATTTAATTTATTTATATTTATACTAGTCATAGAGAGGATCTACTCTAACCGCAGTCTCCTTCCCATTTGATATTTTGAAGTATTTTTAACAAATTAATTGAAAAGCTCTGCAGTTGCAGGTCAGAATTTGGATTCGGTTTGTTTATCTACTTACGTAATGAAAATAGTTTTCAAATATAAATGTGGGAGACTGCCTGCACACCAAAGGTAAAGTTTTTCAATGTTTTGCAACAATGATAAAACAAGAGACGGCAAAAGCGCTGAGTACCGAATTGTGCTTTAAATCTGCAAATTTATTCAACAAAAGATAATATAATAGATTTAAGAAGTTTACAATTGGATTTGTTTGCTAATTTCCATACTGGGAAAGCGGAGATAGATACTGAAATGAGGAGGTTTACATCACTATGATATATCAGGCACAAAATATATGCTCAGGGATAAGCCTGAAGTTCGCTCGGCAGGAGCGTGGTAGCCTACCACATTTCGTACAATCTTCTATCGACTGGTAGCAACTGTGGCTCGTAGTGAAATTATTACCGTGGAGAGGCCGCTCAAAAATATAATAATTTAGTAATGATTGTCTTCTAATCTACTACAATTGAATATGCCTTGAATCTGATCAGATTGTTTTTTGTCAGTTAATTTTTGAAGCTTCATGAAATACATAAATCTCCGCCCTTGCTGGTAAATTGCGGTTTATATTCAATACATCTGATATGTCCAAGTATTACTTCTGTGTCTCTTCCAACATAACCGGTATGGGTACAGCCAAGAGAAATACGTTACAAGCATCATGGAAAAACCATTATTTACCTTCGCTCAGTCTCACTAGAGTGGGTGAGTGACGAACGTTGACCTGCCAGTGATGTGGACATGTGACCGTGTTGCAGAGTGTTTGTACGCGACAGTCTTTCCAACGACTTTGACAAAGCAAGATGATTAATCAGCGCAGATCCCCATTTACCCAATTACACTGATCCCAGAAACCCAAGAATTTTGTATATTCCTTTGTCGACTGAGTGTTAGCATTCGAATGAATCCTCCTCAGGTGAAGTCGGCATCTACTTTGCTTGCTTGCAGAAGTGATTGAAGTGGAAAAACATTTTCAAATGCAAAGAACACAAACATCAGGACATTGGTCGACTCTAAAATGGAAACGATAATTTAATGATTTGTAAATTGTGTGTAATGCTGCTTCGACAATTAATGCTCGTTGCCTTCAACTCAATTAATTTCAATTAATGCGCTTAAGTAAAATTGTGTTTGCGTTTCGTTTGTCAGTTAAAGTATAATAAAAGCTTTGTCCTGCAGCGCTATTGGAAGGCAATTACAACAACAGCAACAAACACCGATTTTGGCTCTTTTTGGGGGGCTTGACAACCTGTTTAGTACACTTTGAAATGCTTTGTGAAGTGCGTGAAGCGAATAATATCCTCCAGATATGAACTGTTAAATTGATTGTGATAAATGAAATGCGATGAAAGCGTTCGATGCCATTCCTTCAATAGGTACACACTTGAGCCCTTGCAGGTTGAGTAAGAATTTAATTTAAAACGTATTTGATTCAATTACAATTGCCCCGGCAACATCAATTGCAGCTTCCCGATTTATGTAAATAATTGGCGAAGTCATTTTGATAAATAGCGAATCCCCACTCACGCAAACTCTGAAGCTCTCATACGACTCCCACCACAATCGTTGGAATGTGGGTCCTGCTACAATAACACACACTTGCACGCTTTTCACTTAAGAGCCATTCAGGCAAATTGAAACGCGGTCAGCGATAGTAGCAGTGGCAGCGAACTCTGTTGCTGTCGCAGCACAAAGTCAATTTCAACCACTGCCGCTAGCCGTTGCAACTGACAAATGTTATAACAGCGGACCGGCCCAATCACCCAATCGTCGTTCGTCCCGCCTTCACTGAGGGTTTCCATTTTTGGCTGATTTGTGTTTGTATTGAATTATGAGGCAATCAAACTGTGAACTTACAACCACTTCTGTCGCTCCCGTCGCCGTTGCTGTGACCACCTTCAGCATCAAAATAAGATACGAAATTCTATTACTTTGTCAATTTTTCGTATATACTCCAGCAGCCAAAGTGTGTGGAGCGCCTGGATGTAGGTATGGGTGTGTGATTTTAAACGATTTCAAACGAAATTGACAACTGTTTCTCGTCTGATTTAACTAAACAAAAATGTTAAATTTATTAAACAGTCGAGTTAGAAACATGCGTCGAATATTCAAGTACTGCCAAAAGTTATAAAGGTCATACAGCAGTGGGTTAGTTCAAGTATTGCTTGGTTCTTGGTCTTTCTAACCGAGTACTCACAATCGGCAAGCGCCTCTTCACCGAACGAGAGACCAATGAATTTACGCCGGGTCTTTTGATGCCGATTGATAACAGGACAACGGAGTGGCCACACTAAGACCCATTGTCATAGAACCGAATCTCTCAGGCACACAACCTGAAATATAACTTATGTTAGTAGAGTGGCGTTGAATATTGTCATATTGACTGAAAGCCTTCGGAATTCACTGGGCTTTTTTTATATTTAACGAGGAGGAAAACATCTAAAGTCATAACCCCATCAGTGCGGGACTCTAACTCCGCTAAAACCTCCTCTCGTCATAACGGCGATTCCCCCCGGAGACACTGATTAGGTTTTACGTCGGGAGGCCGTAAGAGCATTTACTGCTCACACGTCTGTATTAGGTCTGTCTATGTGTCAGTCCTATGTTCCTCGAGTTCCGCATGACGCTGGCGATTGCGTTCATCATAGCGCGCTCGTTCTGCTTTTCGCAGCGCAATCATAATGGTGGCCGCTGCCGAGCATACTGCTTCCCACTTAGTCAGCGTATCGCACATGTGCTCACAGAGGTTGTCCATTGTTGGGGGTTCCTCTAGGACAACACCCAGTATCTCCCGAACGTCCTTAAATTCCTGGCAGTCGAAAAACACGTGCTGTGCGTTCTCGTGCATCCCCGGGCAGTGCGGGCAGTACGGGTCCTCCTCAAAGTTCCGCTCAAATAGGTACTGCTTAAAGCACCTGTAGCCACTTAGTAGCTGGGTTACATAGTGGTTTAACTCTCCATGCTTTCTTGTTACCCATGTTGTTATGCATGGGATCAGCCTGAAGGTCCATCTACCTTTGTCCGTTTGTTCCTATCTGCGTTGCCAATCCGCTATGGTATTGGCTCTTTCCACCGCTTTGTCGACGTTTGTGGGTCTCGCTCTCTGTTTGTAGAGGCGGTGCATCTCCTTCGCCAGCCAGTCAATGGGCGGTTTACAATTCACTGGGTGTATGTGTGTTTATGTGTGGGTGTGTGTGTGTGTGTGTGACGGATATACACATTTGTCGAATTGTCCTGCATTTATGTTACGCTTTCTTATTGTGGTCAAGATTTGCGTCAGTTCATGTCATGTGTTTCCATCTATTCGCTTCACTTTTCAAAGTCGTTGCTTCCGCCGGAACATAACTCCCACCAGAGCTAGCTAGCTTGGCATCAGTTTTATTTAGAACTTGGTCATACGCTTCACTTAACCTATTGCTACCATCTAGCATTTCAGTTAGTTTCATGAGGGAAGCCCTTGATGTGTTCCACACCATGTCAATGAACCAATCCAAAATCGTTGCCGGCAATGCTTTATGAGCTGAGCTTGGCAAACTCATAGGGCCATACATCTTGCGAAGCACTCCAACGGAAAACACAACAAACGAGCGAGATAAGCGTTATCAGTGCTACACATACATGTATACACACAGCATCGATGGGAGTAGGTGGATGTCTTGTGTTTTTGTGTGTTTTCTGGTTGCACACTTCAACGCTTCTTCAACAAGAAAACGACTTCTGCTTGTATGTTAGTAGTGTGTACGCTTGGACACTCTTGCTAACTAAGGAAAGGTGTACGTATATACGAGTTCACCTAAACATACGAACACGAGTTTCCAAGTACGCATGGATGTGTGCATGAAAAGAAATCTGGTTAATTGAGTATTTATTAATATAAGGCTCTAGTTGGAGAGCAGAAATAAAATCAAACTTGGCTATGGGAAATTTAACAAGCAATTTTTCCCTATGTGCGTTTTATGTGTTCAATACCGTCTTTCATTCTGTAGATTGCGATATTTTCATTGATATTTTACGTGGTCCACATTTCCGCTGATGTTATGTCTCGTAATTATTCTTTTTGATGGTCATAATCTTTTAGCCGGTTAGATCGATAGATCGATATAAATGAGGTAGGCCGGATAACCGCAGGAGGTTTCCAAGCACTCAGGCATTGTACTCTCAACCTGAAAGTAATAGGGGTTACTCATTGGTCAATATTTCCCGCCGTCAATGAAGAAATTTAGAAATTAAACTGGTCGCCAATCTTTGATTTGAACCGCCTATGGCAGATATGCAATGTTTTCGATAAAACCGTCCTTTGTGGTATTTCCTTTGCAGCGACATTGATGACATTAATACTGACAACTTTCACTTGGACATTTGGGATCACGATGACGAGAGCTGCGTTTTCGATGCCGTCTCACGGCTGAACGAGGTGCGCGGTGTGCGCGGTTTGGGGCGTTTCTTCAAGCAAGTTTGTCAGTCAGCCCGTCAAGGCTCCCAAGATGATTTCCTCGGATGTGTAAGCTTGCCCGTATCTGAAATTCCATCGACTGGCTTGGACGGTTGGTTCAAATTGGAGGCACGCAGCCACCGCAGCACAGTGCAGGGCCGTATACACCTAAAATTGTGGCTGTCGACACGTGAAGACCATGGCACATCCGAAGAGGACAACGAAATTGAAATCACCAAAGTCGAGAAGCTGTACTTAGTATTTATGCAGCATGAGGTGTTGACCCATGAACCGTCCTGGACATGGAACGGAGAGTTACCAGGCCCGGCAGTGACCATATTGCACCAGTTATCCGTGCAGGGCGACTTATCTGAAGTACATTGTATATTGGCCAGGTGAGTGATGCATAAATGTGCACCTGGGTGTGTTCAGTTTTTCATTCGCTCTTGCTTATCATAATTTCTGTTGCTCGCCTCTCTAACCAAAACCATAACGAAGACCACTCTCCTTTGATCTTTTCTTTCGACTATTTTCAGATTTGTTGCGGCTGTGAAACTAAATCGCAGTACACCATTGGATCCCAAATTTTTACATCGCCTACTCAATGAACTCGAAAAGCAATGGAACCTTGCGAGACAGGATTCACTAACCCGTGATCTCGAACACTGGCTGGCCGAGTCTATGAATGGATTTGTAGAACGATCGCTGAATCAAATACGTCGACATCGGGATATATTCCCAGCGTTCAATCCGCCGTCACTGATCCGTTTGGAATTCCTGTTACGCTGCTTGGGGCTGCTGGGCTCTATGCGGGCTTTTCGTGCAGTCTGCCCCTTCAATAAGGGTGTGCGTGGCGAAGTTGTCAGTGCGCTGCGCAAGGGCTCCATAGCGTGGGGCGAGAATATATTGCGTGAGTCGCAAAGCCTGTCGAATCCGTTGGCCAGCTTTGTGACAACTCTCTCGGCTGACATACAGCTGGGACAGGCGTACTATCATGCCCTATTTGATAAGTAAGTATGACTTTTGCTGTATTAGTGGCTGTGTCTGCCACCATCCCTCTCTATCTCTCCCTCACACTCTCTCTCTCTCTCCTTCTTTCTCTCTCTCTGTCTGAGTGCGGAAGGGGTATTTAGCCGTAAGCACGATTTAGTATCTCGAGATTGCAATTTTTGTTGCAGTTATTTCTTATCGCGGCTCTTGTAGTCGATTTTTCAACATTGCTCGCTCTGGTGTTGAGTGAAAAAGTAAATTGAATATGTCAGGCACGTGTCAGCAATAAAATACACTGAGTAGGGCATAGACAGAACATACCGGCAATGGGTGTCAGCTGGGTTGGTTGGCAAATAAAAGCCATACTCACGTTGGGACACAATATGCTTTGCACCCCCTAAGTTCAATTTGTACATAGTTGATAGGCAAGTAGTGGATAAGCGTCTAGCAGGCAGGCGGTCGCTGTGCGCGATGGTGAAGACAATGCCTGTTGACAGAGCGGTGTTACAAATGCGCTCCATTTAGCGACAGTGGAAGTCGCTATGAAGGAGTCCTTTCCCAAACGGTGCAACGATAAGATGTAAAATTGAAAGCATCGCAATGTGCTGCTGCTCCCACCTGCAATCAACTATGTCTCTACTTCCCTGCTACCTGTCACAGAATAGAATAGAATTTCTTGTGACACTTAAGTGCAGCTATGCTTGCTGAAGACATTCCTATAATGTCCGCACGTGCATATCCGTTTGATATAGCACCTCTTTTCTGTGGTGTGAGCTTCGTGCACCATGTACGCACACCGGCACAATGAGTAAATACGTTGAAACTATTCCGACTGACTTAAGCTCGTAATTAATTGCACTGCTATAAAAAAATGTCGCACGTACTTTGTTCAGCATGAGGAAACTTTTACGGCATAACAGGAAGTGTACACACAGACTCGTCCACTTTTCAATGGCAGGGAATATATATACGAGTATATATATATATATATATATATATATATATATATATATATATATATATATATATATATATATATATATATATATATATATATATATATATATATATATAAATATATATATATATATATATATATATTATATATATATATATATATATATATATATATATATATATATATATATATATATATATATATATATATATATATATATATATATATATATATATATATATATATATATATATATATATATATATATATATATATATATATATATATATATATATATATATATATATATATATATATATATATATATATATATATATATATATATATATATATATATATATATATATATATATATATATATATATATATATATATATATATATATATATATATATATATATATATATATATATATATATATATATATATATATATATATATAATATATATATATATATATATATATATATATATATATATATATATATATATATATATAATATATATATATATATATATATATATATATATATATATATATATATATATATATTAT